>JAHRHZ010000070.1:16057019-16070750 GCA_024137785.1 Ginglymostoma cirratum
TTTTTTTTTTTCCTGATGAAGGGTCTAGGCCCGAAACGTCAAGCTTTCCTGCTCCTATGATGCTGCTTGGCCTGTTGTGTTCATCCAGCTCCACACCCTGTTATCTCAGATTCTCCAGCATCTGCAGTTCCTATTATCTCTCCCAGAATCTAGTCTACTATGTTCACTGCTCACAATGTGGTCTACTCTACATTGGGGAAATGAAGCAAAGACTGGGTGACCACTTCACAGAAGTTGCTGGAAAAGCAGGTCTTGCAGCTTCTGTGAAGCAAAAAAATCAGAGTTAATGTTTCGGGTTAGTAACCCTTCCTCAGAACTGATGGTGGCTGACGTTCTGCTCACAAAAAAGACCCTGAACTACCTCTTGCCTGCCACTTTAATGCACCACCCTGTTCCCTGGCCAACATCTGTCTCTGGCTTGCTGCAGTGTTCTAGCAAAGCTCAACGCAAGCTGGAAGAACAACACCTCATTTTCTGCTCGGGGACCCTGCAGCGCTGCGCTCTTAATATTGAGTTTAATAATTTTGGGACCTAAACTTTCCCATGTCCCAGCCCCCTACCCCTCACACCAGGCCTTGTTGTCATATATCCTGTCATTACACGCCACCTGTTGTCCGTCATTAATAGTCCCCTTTTCACCCTCTCAGCCGGATTGTTATCAACTCCTTTGTCCAACTGCTCTTCTCTCTCTTTAGGCTCTATCCTATCACTTACTCCCTACCCCACCCCTTACCTTTTTTCTGTATATAAACTGACATTTTCCCACCCACCATCAGTTCTGAGGAAGGATCACTAACCCAAAACATTAACTCTGATTTTTTTCTTCACATATGCTGCCAGACCTGCTTTTCCAGCAACTTCTGTTTTTGTTTCAAAACATTTCTGCCAAACGCCTTCTGCACTGTTCACCTTTTCTGTGAGCTGAGTTCATTTTCTTGACTGACTGTGTCTGCTTTAACGCAGCAATGGCATCTTTTGCGGAACAAAGATCCCTTTGGGTGCAGGTTCATAATTTCCTGAAGTGGACTTGCAGGTAGAGAAGGGAGTGAATAAGGCAATAGGTTTGCTTGCTTTTGTTGGTCAGTGTATTCAGTACAGGAGTTGGGATGTCATGTTGTGGTTGTACAGGACATTAGTGAGGTCACTTTTGGAATACTGCATTCAATTCTGGTCTCCTTACTACAAGAGATATATTAAATTTGAAAGGTTCAGAAAAGATTTACAAAGATGTTGCTGGTGTTGGAGGGTTTGAGCTAGAGGGAGAGACTGAATAGGCTGGAGCTATTTTTTCTGGAGTGTCGAAGGCTGAGGGGTGACTTTGCAGAGGTTTATAAAATCATGAGAGGCATGGATAGGGTGAATAGCCATGGTCTTTTCCCCAGGGGAGGAGAGTCCAAAGCTAGAGGGCATAGATTTAACATGAGAAGGGAAAGATTTGAAAGACACCTAAGGGGCAGAGGCTGGTGCATGTATGGAATGAGCTGCCAAAGGAAGTGGAGGAGGCTGGTACAATAACAATATTTAAAAGGCATCTGGATGGGTACGTGAATAGGAAAGGTATGGAGGGATATGTACCGAATGCTGGCAAATGGGAAAGGTTAATTAGGATAACTGGCATGGACGAGTTGGATGGAAGGGTCTGTTTCCGTGCTGTACTACTGTGACTGAGACTGACCTTTCCTGTGCAAAGCCACACCTCCTACCATTAATAAGTCCATATTTTTCCAAATGTGAGTAAATTCTATCCTTAAGAATCTTCTCTAGTCGTAAGGAAATTACTAATGTAAGGCTCACTTACAGGCAAACTACATATGCAGTTTCCCAGATTATCCATGTTGTCCTTCTTAAATAAAGGAACAATGTTGACCATTTTCCAGTTCTCTGGGACCTCGCCTGTGACTAACAATGACATACAAGTATTAATGCTTTTTAAAACACTCAACATCACCACCACCTTCCCGAGACTCTCAGTCCACTATGTCCTTCTCTTTTGTGAATATCGATGCAAAGTATTAATTAAGGACCTCACTTAGGCCTTCCAAATCCATGTATAAATTCCCTCCTTTATCCTTGAATGGACCTACCCTTTCCTAGCTACCTTTTTTTTCTTGATTTACGTATAAAATGCTTTGTGATTCTCCTTAATCCTTTATGCTCTCCTGTCCTTGTTTGAGGTCTTTCCTGCTATCTTTGTATTCTTCAAGACCTTTGTCTTCAATTTTCTAAACCTTACTTGTGCCTCCTTTTCCTTTTTGACTAAACTCTCCATTTCTTTTGTCATTCAAAGTTCCCAAATCTTTCTGTCCATATCCTTTATTTTCATAGGAATATGCTGGCCTGAACTCTAATCAACTGGCCTTTGATTCACATGCCAAATGTGGATTTACCCTCAAACAGCTAGCTCAATCTACATTCACCACTTCCTGCCTAATATTGTTATAGTTAGCCTTCCCCAAATTAATACTTTTTACCCAAGGACTACGCTGGTCCTTATCCATAAGTAAAATTATGATCACCGTTTCCAAAATGCTCCCCCACTGAAACTTCGATCGCCTGGACTGGCTGTTTCCCCAGTAGCAGGCCTCATGTGGCCCCTTCCCTAGTTGGGGTATTTACATATTGTTTCAAAGAAATCATTCTGAACACGCCTAACAAATTCCCCCTCATCTAAGCCCTTGGCACCGAACGAATCCCAGTCAATATAGGGGAGGTTAAAAATCATCCACTACAGCAACCCTGTTGTTTTTAGTTTTTCCATTATCTGTCCCTCTGTCACCTGCTGGCTAATAAGAGGCAGGTAGTACAATTTCATCAAAGTGATTGCACCCTTCCTATTCCTGAGCTCCACTGGATGAGCCCTCCAAGGTGTTCTCCCTCAGTACGGCTGTGATTCTCTCCCTTATCAGTTATGCAACTACCCAACTCTTTTACATCACTCTCTATCTCACCTGAAACATCCAGATCTCGGAACGCAAAGCTATCAGTCTGCCCCAAGTCTCTAATAGCTACAACATCAAAGCTACATGCGTAAATCCAAGCTGTAAATTCATCCGCCTTATCTGTCATACTCCTCGCTTTGAAACACATACACCTAAGACCGCCAGTCTTGCTGTGTTCAGTAACCTTTCCCTGTTTGTTCTTCCTCTTAAGGCTGGCTGACCTTGGTCTCTGACTCCTCCTTGGTCATTTTACTTGCTGTTCTGCTGCTTTGGTTCCTGCACCCCTGCCACACTAGTTTAAACCCTCCTGAGTAGCAAACCTCCCTGCTAGGAAATTGGTGCCCCTCCAGTTTAGGTGCAAACCGTCCCACCTGCCCCGAACACGTCCTGATGATTCACACACCTGAAGCCCTCCCTCTTACATCAGTTCTTTAGCCATTGCATTTAAATTAATTATCTTTTAAATTCCTAGCCTCACTGGCACGTGGCACAGGAAGCAGTCTTAAGATTGCAACCCTAGAGGTCCTAATTTTCAACTTTCTACCCTTTGCAGGACTTCATCTGTCTTTCTGCTAATGTTGTTGAGTACTAATATGCACCACAACCCCTGGCTAATCACCCTTCATCTTCAGAATATCCTACGCCCACTCAGACTGTCTTGATGCTGGCACCAGGGAGGCAACACACCATCCTGGAGTCTTGCTTGCAGCCATAGAAATACTTACCTGTGCCCTGACTACAAAGTCCCCTGCCAGTACTGCTTGCCTAAACTTCGACCCTCCCTGCCGTACAACAGTGCCAGTGGTGGTGCTGTTGATTGGCTACTGCTGCTGCTTTATGCTGAGAGGCCATCTTACTTCTAATAGTATCCAAAATGATATACCTGTTTGAAAAAGAATGGCCACAGGGGACTCCTGCACTGCCTGCTCGCCCACACTTGGTGGACTTCGTGATGGTCCCCTAACTCTTCTCTGCCTTTGCATCCCTTACTGGTGGTGTGAGAAGCTCACTAAGCGTGCTATGTACGACATTCTGAGCCTCGTGGATGATCCATAGAGTCCATCCATAGCTCCTGCTGCTCCAAGTGGAAAATCAGAAGCTCCAACTGAGCACACTTCCTGCATATGTAGTCACCACAGACTCTGGAAGTGTCCCTGACTTTCCATTGATTGCAGGAGGAGTATTTCCTGGGGCCAAGTTCTCCTGCCGTTTCAAACCTCATCAACTAAATCAAACTTATCAACTACAGACGACAACTCCAGTCTCTCACTCCTGGCAGACTACAACTACAAAAACTACTTTATCTCTCTCCAGGCTCTGCTGACTTAGTTATAGAGTCATTGTGCTCAGTTGAGGAGACCGACTCATTGATAAGACCATGCTGACTTGGAAAGTAGGCTGAGGGAGTCTAACTGTCATTTAAGCAACCAAAATTCAGTGCTGGGGTTGAGTAACTACACCATATGGAAAGTGATTACTCAGGTATAGGGTTGTGGTATTTGTTCAGTTGTGAGGTGTAAGACAGGGAAGGATTAAACATTTAGATAGAATGGAGAAATTGAATGGGGAGTTGTCTTTTTTGGCTCAGTGTAAAGGATTCTTTTGAGTTACTGGTATTAAACCTGAACTTATAATCTGTTTAAAATAATACAAATCATTTCGAAGGGTGCAATTGAATTGCAGTGTTCCCTTTAATTTCTTGCCGCAGCTTTCAAACAACAAGTCTAATGACCTGTCCAGATTCTTCTGCTGTTTTAACTGTTTCTAATATAGTGGAAGGACAATTTGCCAAGTGCCTAGACCATCAATCTTTTATTGAGTTTCAATTTGGCTGAACTCAGCATCCACATGGTAGTGCTGCTGAAATGCAGAATATGGTGATTGTAAACTAGGGATAACTTAACTGGAGGAGGTATTAGCTGGTACAATGGCAAAATCCACATCTTAGTCATCATGTTATGCATTGTGGTAATGTTCACCAGAACTGTCTGAGATACTGTGTGGGATGGGGTGATTTACTGCCACCAATTCCTCTTACTGGTATTGCTGAGTTACTGATAGAATGCATGGAAGGATGCCCATGCGGTCTTCAGCAGGATGTTGTCTCAGTCTTGAAAAACAATAAAAATTTGTTAAGTGTTATCTAACAGCATGTTACAATACATCTGGATTATGTGAAAATCCATAGTAAGACCTCAGGCTATACTTAAAACTGACTGCTACACAAACACACTGCTTTGGTAACAAACACTGAACTGGTTAGCTCCTTGCAGACATCGAATTTTATGTCCTTATGAACTGAGTTTGTTTTATGAAGCCAGTTAAGCCTTTCAGGCACTCAGTGCCTTATGCAACAGGTACCAAAAACAGAGCAAATTGGACCATTTTCTCCTGCAGGGGAAACCAATATTTTTCATGTTTTGGGATTGACTATGTTGATGTGAGTTGAATTGTTCCAGCTCTCTAACCTATTGTGTCCAGTCAGCAGCTTCTCCACTGTGTGAATACGTAGCCAATACATTGGGCCTCAGCATTCTCAATGCCTGATTTAAGTCCGTTCATCTTGCTCTATGCTTATCCATTTTCAAAATATGCATGTGAACGTACTTCCATTACCAGTTATTGTCAACTCTTCAAGCCTCTCTCCTCCTACCCTAAATCACTGTCACAGTTTCTTTCCTCCAAGTTGTTCCTCCGCATCCAAAAATATAACCAAGATAATGAATTTAAGTACAAATTGTACAGGAGAGAGGAATGTGAACATATTTCTGGAATGCTTACTTTTTGTAATCTTACTCTTACAGGTATTCTTTCCATGGCCAATGCTGGGGCAAATACAAATGGTTCCCAGTTCTTTATCTGCACTGTGGAGACTAAATGGTAAGTTAATGATAGTTAAATTCTCATTGTAATTTTTCATTGGAGGATTTGGTGCTCACCACTGTTCTTGAATCTTGAAGGTTGAATGGAAAACATGTTGTCTTCGGTTCTGTGATTAACGGAATGGATATTGTGAAGAAGATGGAATCATACGGCAGCGAGGATGGCAAACCCACAAAGAAAATTGTCATCGCTGATTGTGGACAGCTGCCTTGAGTTGTTTTTATTTGCAAACTGAATTGTAGAATTTAAATAAAGTCATTTCTGTTTCTACTTGTATTATGTGGTTATAAAAACCAAATTGATTTAGGCGCATTCTCATTCCCCAGATACCAATTAAAATGCCACAGTTGAGTGCTGATTAGAGACCAAAAATGGGATTTAAACATAGAAGGTTGGGCATGGTTGTGGTGTTTAAATTAATATTGTGTGTCTATCTTTACCAAAGTGGGTGATGCTTCCCAGACTATGGTGACAGAAGAAGAAACTGTCACAAAAAGAATTCAAAATTGATCAAGGAAGAAGTGTTAGGCTGTAGGTACTTGAAGTTGACAAATCATTGGGACTGGATGAAATGGATCCAAGGAAAATGAAGGAAATGAGAGTGGATTGCAGGGTGAAGGAAATGAGTAGATTGCAAGGACATTGACCGTAATCTTTGCCTGCTCTGGACTTGGGTGAGGTGCCAGAAGACTGGAGAATTGCAAACATTACAGTCACCTTCAAGAATGTTTGGAAGGTAAACCCAGCAAGTACAGACTCGTCAGTCTAACTTCAGTGGTGGGGAAGCTTCTGAGATATTACTAAAACATAATTTTCCTTTTATAAATATGAAGTTTTTTTGAAGCGATAGGCTTGATGAGGGTAATGTTGTTGATGTGTACATGGACTTCCAATAGGTGTTTGATATGGTACCGCACAAGAGACTTGAAGAAAATTACAGGCCATGGAATAAAAAGGACAGCAGCAATATGAATACAAGATTGGCTGAGTGATTGGAAACAAATAGTATCAATGGATATTTTATGGGAGGAAGGTTTGTAGTGGTGTTCCCCAGGGGTCAATTTTGGGATCTTGATCATTAATATAATTAGGAAAAGCAGTCTTGGTGTGCAGAGGATAACTTCAAGGTTGGGTTAGACCCCAAACTTAGAAGCATTATAAACTGCTCCTCTACTTCTAGCCTTTCACACACCCTTGTCTTCAGTTGTGTCATCCCCAGCTACAAATTTCCTCCCTTAACCTCTCCTAACATTGAAAATACACACCATCTCTCCATAGCAACTGATTTATGACACTGCTTGTCTGACATTTATTACTGGATGAGCTGAAATTTTATCCACTTAAAAAAGGTACTGACCATATCAGCATGATCTCCTCCCATCTCCAACATTGCCTGATTCTCACCCTGGCTCAGCTCATTTGTTGATGAAATCCTTGTCCATGGCTGTATGAACTCTGGATTTGATCATTTTAATTCTATCCTGCCAATTTCTCATTTTCCACTCTATGTACTTTACCTCCATTTCCTTGGATTACCACCTTGTTGTGGAGGAGAGTGTTTCACTGATTCAGAGAGCGATGTTGTCAGCAATTTTCAACCCCTGGCAGGACCACCCATGATGTTAAGGTCAGAGGGAAGGAACTAAATAAAGCGTAATCCAAAACAAGTCCTCATCGGTGATTCAGATGTAAAACGTTGGTCATATCAATGACTGTGACAGCACATGAAGGCTGCAGCAGTGGGGAGATTACCAGTCATCATCAAGATTTCCTTGCCGCTAAAACTGAATCCACCATCTGCCAAGGACCGTTGCAATAGGATTCCCACATTACAAGATGTTCAGCAAAAAAGCATCAATCTAGAGTAATGCAACACTATACACACACACATAAAACACAAGTCCTGTGGCGAGATGCAAAGGGACAGAGATGAGAGTTTGGAAATCCCTAGCTTTGAAATGGCACATATGCAGTCGATTTTGTCTCTGTCATTTCACTCTTCAAACAGGAACGGGAGAGCATTGACAGCTTTATGACTGCACAGCTCTCTTCAGAATCCATACTCCGCACTGGGGAAGGAGCTAGAAAAGGTGCCGTAAATATGGTCAGTTGCCTCTTTGATCTGGCTGGAAACTGCATTCAACAAGCTCAGTCATTTGTGGTCTAAAAACCAAAGTCAAACTCAATCATAGAACTTGGATTGCATGAATACTCATGGATAATCAGCGAAGCAATCGGGTGCCAAGAACTGCCCCTGTTGCTGATGCACTTAGGTACTTGAACACTGATATCGCTTCCCTGCAGAAGACTAGTGGAGGGCAGCTGAGGGACAATGGCAGTGGTTACACCTTCTTCTGGAGGCATTACGCTGAGGATCAACCCGGGAGGCATGGAATTGGACTCACCATGAAGAACAATCTCATAAACCACCCTTGGAGCTCCTTTTTGGTATCACCAGTCACTTTATGACTCTCCACCTGCAGCTTAGCAAGAACCAGAAGGCAGCAGTCATGAGTGCCTATGCCCCAACATTTCATGGCACAGATGAGACCAAAGAAGGCTTCTACTTCATCCTCCTCACCAACATCCCTAAGGAGAATAAAATGATCCTCTTTGGGCATTTCAAGGCCAGGATTGGAAAGGACTCCCAACTGTGAAAAGGAACCTTTGGAAAGGGAGGATTTGGGAATCTCAACTCCAGCAGAATCCTCCTGTTCATCAAATGTGCAGAAGACCAGCTGTCCTGCCAAAATGACAAGTACAAGGCTTCTTAGATGCATCCACAATCAAAGCACGGGCACATAATTCAACATGTCATAAATTGATCCAGAGAATAAAAGGATGTCCTCATTACCAAAGCAATGACCAGGACGGTTGACTGCTGGATAGACCATCTGCTCCTCTATGTCCATCAAATGCCATCAGACACAGTTGACGACAAAGAAATGGTTCGGAAAAAAGCTCAACATTAGTGACTTCAAAAGCGAAGCAGATTAGCAACCTTCCATTTCACCAAAATCTTCAGAGTGCGTTTTAATGAAGTGAAAGAGCCATCAACTCATACTGTGAAGAAATAATAACTAAGACCAGGAAACACCAAGACTGGTTCAATGAGAATGACCCCATCATCTAAGTCATCATAGACAGAGAGGAAAGTTCTACATGCCTGGTAAAATGCCATTAACAGCAAGACAAAGAGGAAAACTCATCGAAATGCAAAGTCACAGTTACAAAGAAGAACATCAACCAAAACTGGACTGAAAAAGCCAAGGAGCTGCAATTTCTTGCTGACAAGCATGACACCCAGGGTTTCTTCAATGCCACTAAGGCAATACCTTTGGACTCAAACTACTGCAGAGTAAGGACAAAACGTTTTTCAGAGACAGAGAAAACATCAGCCTCTGATGGAAAAAACACTTCAAAGAACTCCTAAACCAGGAATGAAATCATAGATGAGGAAATCCCCCAACTCCTTATCAAAATGACCTTAGACTCCAACCTAGTATGACAGAAGTCGAAGACACCATTAAACAAATGAAGAATGGAAAAGCCATGGGAGTGTACAGGATTCCAGAAGATATTTTCAAACTTAAGAGGAGCAGAGCTTAACCATCATATATTAACTTTTACTGAAAATCTGGGTCAAAGAAGAAGAAATCTCAGGAACACTGCAGAGGAATCCCTCTGCTCTACCCCATCCATCACCGGGAAGATAATTGCCAGAATCCTAGCTAGGTACCTTCTGCCAGTCTCTGAGGAAATCCTTCCTGAAAGCTAGTGTGGCTTCTAACCAAACAGTGGAACTATGGACATGATTTTTATAGCTTGGCATCTCCAAGAAAAATGCCAGGAATAACATCAACCAACCACTCTATGTGGCCTTCATCTATCTGACCAAGGCTTTTGATTCAGTCAGTCAATCAGGAAATGCTAAGACCAGGTATCCAGAGAAATTCATCAATATCCTCCATCTTCTCCATGACAAGTTGTCAGTGACAATTCTCACTGAAGGTAATGAGGCAGAATCCTTAGAAGTCAAGACAGGAGTCAATCAGGGATATGTCATCATCCCTACCCACTTCTCCACTGCCCATTATACATCCTGTCAACAGCAAGCTTCCCAGTGGTGTGGACATTGTCTAGAGGATGGATGGGAAAAAAAAACTTATGAACTTCTTCAACAGGTTGAAATCCAAGAAGAAAATGACACCAACGTTGCTTGGGAACTTCAATATACAGATAATGTCATCACTGCTCTCTCAGAAGGGAATCTTCAAGCCTTATTTAACACCTTCGCAAAACCATGCCAAAGAATTGGTCTCAGCCTCAAGTCCTTTACCAACCCATCCCAGTGCAAGTTGCACTCCATCCTTCAAGTAAGTACAAAGGAAAAATCCTCCTAATGTGAAACATTTCCTCTGCCTGGGGAGCCACCTTTCATTTAAGACTGACATCATTGTGGAGATTCAACACCCCATCCCATCTGCGAGTGCACCTTCAGACTGCGAAGGATGAGAGTCTTTGATGACCATCTGTGCTGTTACCAAGATCCTTGCAAGTAAGGCAATCATCCTTCTGACTTCTGTATGGCTCTGAAACTTGGACCACAAATAGATACCACCTAAAGTAACTTGAGAAGTACCATCAACACTTTTTGAGATGGATTGTCAGCTGGGAGAATAGGCAGACTAACATCAGTGTCCTTGAAGCAACTAATAGCACCGGCATTGAGACCGCCGGCTGAAACCAACTCCGCTGCGCCAGCCAGAATATCTGAATTCTGGCTGCCAAAGCACATCAGCTTCATCCACCTCAAGGAAGGCACTTAAACAAAATAAGAACAAAGGTAGCATTTCAAAGACTCCCTGAAGGCTTGCCTTAAGAAATACAACATAGATGTCAATGTGTGGGAGGCCCTCATTCAGAAGAAATTGACTTGGAGGAACTTCCTATATGAAGGGTCACAATTCTTCAAGAATACCTGTTGGCAAGAGGAAATACTGAGAAAGGAACCAGAGAAATAAATGCTAATGATCAAAGCCAAGGACTAATTCCACCGCTCAGAAACACCTACAAAATGTGTGGTTGGAGCTACAGCTCTAGGCTCGGGTTCATCAGCCACATAAATGCTCACAGAATCCATTCCTAGTGACATGGAACTTGCTAGGAAGACATACATACTTGTTAGCAAGTGATCGCCAATGACAATAAACTTTAGCTCATCCAAACTATCGTGTCTCCTGAGCCTGCATAAAGTTCCAACACATTGAGATAATAGGCACAATACTTATTATCAGAATTCATTGAACCTGGCATTATGATCAGAAGGCTATAAAATGCCTCATATGGATCAAACCATCTCATAAATCACAAGACAAACTCAAAAATCAAGAGAGCTGATAGAAATACCCCCATGAGTTGCTGGTTTTTGTGCAAACATAAAACAATATAGATTATTCATTTATCAATATTTTT
The DNA here is from genome assembly GCA_024137785.1 of Ginglymostoma cirratum. Classification (NCBI taxonomy): domain Eukaryota; kingdom Metazoa; phylum Chordata; class Chondrichthyes; order Orectolobiformes; family Ginglymostomatidae; genus Ginglymostoma; species Ginglymostoma cirratum. The sequence goes on from JAHRHZ010000070.1 coordinate 16,068,317, forward strand.
CCGAGTTTATTTAATCTCATTAAAAATAGAATACTGCAACAGAAAAAAAAATACAATTTTTTAAAAAAATCCCACGTGTTTAAAAAAAAACATTCACATTCCCTCCACAGCAGAATGACACAACATAAAAGGGGATCATCTAGCTACAGTGCTGCTGAATTGTAAAGCTGATCAATTTATTGCGTTCACCTCTTTTCCCAGTGCTCTGTATGCTTCCCTTCAATTATTTAACAAATTCCATTTGGAAGATTGTGTTAACTTCCATCAGACTTTCAAGAAATACATTCCAAATCATTACCATAGGTCACAAAAGGGAAATTAATAGAACAAATGCTGATAGAGTTTGATGTCAATCTAACATTTATAACTTAAGCCTTATTAGAAAGCAAGCCACCAAGAGCCAGTGAGCTATTGCATCTAGCCTGAATTAACACCAAGGTCAACACTTAACCCATTGAACAACCCAATGCCCCAAACCTCATACTTCAAGAACTCTCTTGTCTGAGCAAATTTAAGTCTTGAAAATAACATTTAGAATAGAAAATGTGAAATAGGAACATTTGCTTTACCAGAACCCCAACTGAAATGAAGGCCTCTCACCAAAAGCAACAGTTGAAGTTTGACAAAGCACGAAGTCCTATTCTGCTAACCTTCAGACAGATTACTCACATCACTGGCAGCAGACAACAGTCCATCTTCTCTGTCTTCTCAGTACCTCTGTCTTACACATGGTTTGAGGCTCTCAGAGATGGCATGTTGTCATCTTCCTGTCTTCACTGCCAGGCTTGCCTCTGACCATGTAACACAATGTGGCAGCTTTTGTTGGGCAGCATAGAGTAGAAATCACAGAAAGACAGACAATAAGACCAAGAGATCTGCTCACTTGTCTAAACCCAAGAAAAGACTTGTTTTTGAATGCTGATGAAAAAGTTGAAGGTTTTAGAGCTCTCCCACAAGATCGTGAGTGTGATTTAACATTTCTTTTGAAATTGTATTTCTAGCAATATGCTCGAGATGTCAAGATTTGCCATTAATTTACAATTCTTATCATTGTTTTCAATCACACCACAACCTCGTTCCTCTCCACGTCAATCTTCTTCAGCCTCCTATCCCTCCACAATATGTATGCTTTGTTAGTTCTACCCTCTTGTTCATCCCCAGTTTTAAATGTTCCAACATCGGCGTACCAGGCTTGATGTTCTGGAATACCTCCATACACTCATTTCTACCTTAGTTTTCCTCCACTTTAATATACTGCTTAAAACCTACACCTTTGGCCATCTGACCCAATATCTCCTGACGCTGCTTGGTGCCAAACTTGGTTTTATAATAATCCTGTGAAATACCTTGGGATAGTTTATTAAAGGTTCAATATATGCTATTGTTGAGTTGACATTGTCTGAGAATATTAAAAATGATCTAATGGTTTTGCTGTAACCATTCACAAGTCCTGGTATTTTTTTTCTTCATTGCACAAGTAGCATCCTTATCAACCTCGTAAAATCCTTTTATTTGTCATACAATCACATCAGGCTTTCCTTTTGTAAAGTAACCAAAAAGATTGATAAGGGCAGAGTATATATTGTTTACTTGAACTTTAGTAAAGCCTTTGACAAGGTTCTGGAAAGTAGACTAATTTAGAAAAGTTAGATCACATGGGATTCAGGTTGAGCTTGCCAATTGGACACAAAATTGGCTTTAACATAGAAGATGGGGGTGATGGTGGAGGGTTGTTTTTATTGCACTGGAGGCCTGAGACCAGAGAAATTTCACAGGATTGATATGAGTCCACTTTTGTCTGTCATTTATATAAATGATTTGGATGAGAGTATAGGAGGCATGGTTAGTAAGTTTGCAGATCACACCAAAATTGGTATAGTGGACAGTGAAGAAGGTTGTCTAAGATTACAAGAGGTGGAGTGGCAGATGGAGTTTAATTTGGATAAATGTGAGATATTGCATTTTGGCAATACAAACAAGGACAGGACTTACACAGTCAATGGTAGGTCCCTGGGTAGAATTGTAGAACAGAGAGACCTAAGGGCTCAAGTTCATAATTCTTTGAAATTTGTGTCACAGGTATATTGTGGAGATGCCCGTGTAGGACTGGGGTGGACAAAGTCAGAAGTCATACAACATGAGGTTATAGCCCAACAGGTTTATTAAACATCAAAAACTTTCAAAGCGCTGCTCTTTCGTCAGGAAGCACATGTACGCTTCCCTCCACTTCACCTGACAAAGGAGCAGTGTTGCGAAAGCTTTTGGTTTTAAATAAACCTGTTGGACTATTACCTGGTATCAGAGATAAAAGGTACTGCAGATGCTGGAGAATCCGAGATAACAAGGCGTGGGGCTGGATGAACACAGCAGGCCAAGCAGCATCATAGGAGCAGGAAAACTTGACGTTTCGAGCCTAGACCCTTCATCAGAAAAA
>JAHRHZ010000070.1:16080933-16104420 GCA_024137785.1 Ginglymostoma cirratum
TCCCCCCCCCCCCCCGTGTCCGCCCCTCGCCTTCTCCTCCTCTTCTCTCCCCCCTCCTGCCCGTTCCTCGCCCCCTCCTGCCCGTTCCTCGCCCCCGTGTGTCTCCCCCACCCCCACAGGGTGTGTCTGTCTGTCTCTCCTCTCCTCACCCGGTCGCCCCTCCTCTGTGGTGTTCCGGTTCCTGCTCGATACTGTGGCGTGGTGTTGGTGACTGCAGGCTTCCTGTGTCTGTCTCTCCCTCTGCCTCCGCCATGTTCTCTCGCTCTTTACCGCGTTGCTGGAAAGCGGCGGCGGGCGGCCTCTGCGGGCTGCGGCCGTGCAGCTCCAAGTCTGGGCAGAGGCCGCGGGTCTACATGGATATCTCTGTGGACGGCAAGCCCCAAGGCCGGATCACCATGGAGGTGAGCTAGTAGCACCTCGGGCAGCGGTGAATGGTCACTCCTTGCCCGGGGTATGGGCGGGGGGCGAATGCTCCCGGATGTATTGATCAGTGTATGTATCTGATCGCATTATTTAGAAAAGCTAAATTGGAGGTAAAATGACCAAAACTGCACAATGGGACAAAATTCATCTCGCTCAATGGCGTCATACTGCAGTTCTGCAACATTGCAGCGTTCGTCACTTGACGTTCATAGTTAACCCCTCCCCTCCTCGGCCACTCTGCCCCAAAAAAATGTGGTGTAGGAGTGGAGTGGATCGGAGTCTGGCATTCACTAGTGTTTAAGCCCACTGAGAAGCGGCGGTAAGTTTCGTGTCGCATAATACAACGGAAATGGGCGATCAATGAGTCGCAACGTGCTGGAGCGGGTGGATTGCAGTGGCCGAGGCCAAACCCATTTCGTTCAGTTCAGCATTTCGCAGTTTTCGTTACTGAAATGTACGAGCACCTTTGAGTTGAAGGTTGTTCTGATATTAGTTTGTTTTTCCTGTTATTTCTGACTTCAGTCATTTAGTGATTGAATGGTAACTTTCACTTTTTTGGGCTTATTTGTAGATGAGTCTTTTCGTTACTTTGTTTCAGGTGGCCCACTTCAACTAGGTTTTGTCTGCCGTTTCTAATTTCAGTCTTGTGGCTGCTGCAGGCATTGGGCCAGTTAAAAGTAGTGGTGGAGAATTATTTGCATATGCTTGCACAGTAACTTGTAAAGAAAGTTTGCCCCCATTTCCTGTTCGAGTGCAAAAGGCTTGGATTTGATGAATTGGGTAGGCTCGTGTATAAGAGATGCCTTTTTGCTGTTTTCATTTACTGGGCGTGGGTGTTGCTAGGATTAATTGCCTTGAGCTACTGCAACTCATCTGGTGTAGGTAACTTATATCATTAAGGAGGGGGTTCCAGGATTTTGAGACACTGGATGTTTGAATGTTGCATTTTTCAGATGGGTCTCTTAAGGAATTATGAATGTCATCAGTTTACAAATAACTTGTAGACACTGGGTTAACTTTATCTTTGGTGAGGGGAGTTACTTGTTTATGGGTAACTGAACCCAACAGTAGCCATTCATTCCCATTGAACCAGGCAGTGACTTTAATTGACTAGCTTGACACCCTTTCAGAATTAGTTTTAATTAGACTGAGTATTTGGAAGAGAAAACAAGGTCGGAATAATGACTACAGCTGTTTTAAAATTTACGTGAATACTGAAGCTGTGCTCCATTTGTCTCTTTCAGCTCTTTGCTGACATGGTCCCGAAAACTGCAGGTAAGTTTGAAAAACTGACTTCTGATGAGGAATGGTTTAGTCTTTAGATGCATGCTCATACTCTGACTTTGTTGCAGAAAATTTCCGTGCACTGTGCACTCATGAGAAGGGGTTTGGCTACAAGAACTCGACATTTCACAGAATCATTCCTGGCTTCATGTGCCAGGTGAGGGAGCAATGTAATCTTGTTTGTAATGTCACTGTCTGTAGTTTGATTAAATGATTGATTGACTTGTTCACCTCTTGACTGTTCAGGGTGGTGACTTCACAAAGCACAATGGCACTGGTGGGAGGTCCATCTATGGAGAGAAGTTTGCTGATGAGAATTTCGAATTGAAGCACACAGCACCTGGTAATTTTTAAAATATTTATTTGTGATGAGAACTTGATCTGTTTTCGTAATCCTTTCAAAAAGGGTTATGTTGGGAAAGAAGGTAAGTGAGGAGAGGGTGGAAATAAAGATTTCACAAGACACGATGGCACTGGTAGGGAGTCCATCTATGGGGAGAAGTTTGCTAATGAGAATTTCAAATTGAGGCACAGTGAACCTGGTGAGTAAGTTGCTTTTCCTTGGTGAAGGAATGTTCAGAGTGCTAAATTCCTTCAGGGTGAGGAGGAGGTTGGAGTCAGCTAATAAAGGCAGGAAGGTTAGCATTTGGCTCCTTCAAAACTATATGGGAAGACTGAAATTGAGAATCTTGAAGTGTGGTTTGGGCCATAATATTTGGTGCCATCTTAAAGCAGTCATCTAATGCTACATTCACACTGCTCGAAATGATGTAATGAATTATATTGTAGACGTTTAAAAGTCAAACTTGTTACTTTTCTGAAATAAATTCTTTTTCTGAATTCCCATTCAGAGTAAAACCTATGTTTGCTACATTTTTGATGTCAGCTGTTAATTACAGCTGCACGTGGCTACGAGTAGGAGGTTTCCTGCACTGGAATGTGCTATAATTGGCCATTGCAGCACAACATCCTGTGTGAAGAATACTGGAGTATCAGCCACTGATTTTTCTCATTTAAAATATCCCAAAAGCAGTCTGAAGGAATAAAACACAATTCTTCCTCATTTTCGGCATCAGCGTGGTTTGTCAAATACAGCCTAGTTAAAAATGACTTCAGATATTTCATTTGAGTTAAACTTGTTTTTGGCTAGTTTAATGTTCCTCTTTCTGATTTAGCTACTCAACTTCCATAGAAGTTCAGAAACTAATACTGACTAATTTATTTCTGGTTTAGGGGCTAGCAATGAAGCAGAAGAATGTAGAGAGCCTGTGAAAGAGTTGATGCTTGTTTGATTTCAAAATCCTCTTGCATTTCTATCCTATTACAGAATTTGCTTGCAAATATGCCATGCTGACCTTAAGTCATTTTTCCTAATCCTTTCTCTTAGCTCCTGCTTTTAAAGAGTCTGGCTGCAAGAGCAGCTCAGAGGCTCCCAATTTTGCACTGGGTAACTGACTACCTTATCTGACTCACCATTTTACGAGACATAAATCAGGAGCATAATTGAATTTCAGATACTCCCACTTGCTTGTGTGAGTGCGTCTGCAACTGTACTCCAGTTCAAACCTTTACAGGACTAAACTGACCACGTGGTTGGTGCCTAATTTAACATGTTCAACACCTCTGCTACTGAGATATCTGTAAGGTGTGCTGCAACAACTCACCAATACTCCTAAATAGCACCTTTCAAACCTGTGACCCATACCACCAAAACGACAAAGGCAGCAAGTGCATGGGAGCATAATGAACTGCACATTCCCCTCCAAGCACCTGGCCAACTTGATTTGGAATTGTATTGCCATTCCTTAAGTCAGTTGAAATCACACTACTCCCACACACCACTGTGGGTGTATACCTATACTGCTTAGATTGCAATCGTTCAAGAAGGCAGCTAACCATAACTTTTTGAAGAGTAGCTGACGATAGTGGCAAAATCCCATGAATGAACTTAGATGTGGGAATAACAGGAGAATTGTGTTCAAGTTAATTGGTCATGATCTAGGATACCAGGACAGACTGAGTGGGGGGGGTGCTAAATGAGCTCCTTTTCCTACATTCCTTAATTATTTTTTTTTCTGTTGCAGGTATCCTGTCTATGGCCAATGCTGGGCCAAATACAAATGGATCACAGTTCTTTATATGTACTGCTGCGACTAGTTGGTAAGTGTAGATCACTTATCTACTTTTGTATTTTCCATTAATTCATTAGATTCAGTGGTTGCTAATGTTGTTTAATCTTGTAGGTTGGATGGAAAGCATGTCGTATTTGGTAAAGTTGTAAAAGGCTACGATGTCGTGACCGAGATGGAGGCATATGGCTGTAAGGGAGGCAAAACATCTAGTACTGTTAGCATTGTTAATTGTGGCCAATGTGAATAGAATTGTACAATACAAATAAAACTTGATTTTTTGAAATTCTAACTTTGCTTTGAACTGAATTATTGCATATTTATGACAATAGTTATGTAACATTCTAATCAACATGGAATGGGGAAAAAAAAATCAGATGCACAAAGGTAGACCGGGTGAGAAGTTCACAAAATGTCTTGGACTACTTCCTAAAATAACTGATTAGAGAGCAGACTATACTAGATCTGATTGGAATACGGTTCCTCGGTCTTATTACAAAACCACATCTGGTTGCGACAACCATAATATCATTTGATTTTATCAGAGATAAAAGGTACTGATTTTATGTTCAGTTTGAGGGAGGAGTGGGTCCATGACTTTGCTAACTTAAGGTGAATTGAGGGCACAAAAGCAGAGCTGGCCAAAGTAAATTGATAAATTGGATTAGGGAATGTGTAAATATAAATCTACTAAACAGCGCCTTGACTGTGGGTAGGGTGCTGTTTGGTGAGTTGGTGTGAACTTTTTTGGGTTGAATGGCCTATTTTAAACTAGGGATTCTGAGTAAGAGGGTATTGCAGAGTACACAAAAGGCACTTCAAGGGAAGCATTCCAAGGCACAGATCCACCATCCGTGGTTAACTATAGATATTGATGCCTTCAAACATGAAGGTTGGAGAATATATTTTTAAAAAGTAAAAATCTATATTTGAAGGAGAATATTATAAAAGTTGTTGGTCCAATAATTAAGACTGGAAAATTAATGGTAACTGGAAACAGGATGTTTATTAATTCATGGGATGATGGTGCTGGCTAGGGCAGCATTTATTGCAGATCCTAATTGTCCAGAGTGTAGTAAAACACCAATTACGTTGCTACAGGTCTGGAGTCACGTAGGCCAGACTGGGTAAGGATAGTAGGTTCCTTCCCTAAAGGACATCAGTTAACCACACAGCTTTTCTGACAATCGGCAATGGATTTCTGGTCGACATTAACTCTTAATTCCAGGTGTTTATTGGGTTCAGTTGCTATCATTAGTCATGGCAGAGTTTGAACCCTGGTCCCCCAGGAATTTAGCTGGGTCTCTGGATTCACAGTCCAGCAATAAGGTATTATCTTCACTGGTGGAGATGCACTTCACTACACAGGATACAAGTGATGTCCCAGGAGCAGCTATTGGGGTGGAGGGGGGAGGACGAACTCTGTGAAACCTGAATCACCAGAGCAATATTGAGTAAGCTGTCGGATCTATGGGTTCTGATGGACTTCCACTAGCATCTTTTAAACAAGTATTTCGTAAGATAGTTGGCTTTAATTCTTATTTCCATTATATTGGAAGATAGCAAATGCAACTCTGTAAATCACAAGTTACCATTAATTTGGTTATGAAGTAATCTCAAGTACTGAAAGAATGATTTAAACTTTATTTCATGAAAATCAAAATAAGACCCCTTTATGTAAGCAAGTTAAGCTCCCACTCAACTGCCTATTGCCTGATTAATGGTAGAATGTAGCTATGATTCCAATCAACATTGTCTCTCTGGAGACAGTGCTGCAGATGCTGGAAGTTAGAGTAAATAAATGTGGAGCTGGGAAAATGCAGCAGGTCTGACAGCATTCAAGGAGCAGGAAAGTCAATGTTGCAGGCCAAAACCCTTCGTCAGGACTGGGGAGGGGAGCCCAGAAATACATTAGAAGGAGGGGCATGGGGCTGGGGGCAGGGTAGGTGGATGTAGGTAGTGATACCATAGTTGGTCAATGGGAAATGGAGTGGGTAGGTGAGTCAGAAGATGGACAGGTTGGGGGAGGAGAGATTTTGAAGCTGGTGAAGTCAACATTCAGGCCATTGGGCTGTAAGCTCCCAACGCAAAGTATGTAGTGTTGTTCCTCCAGTTTACATTTGGCCTCACAGACAGTGGAGGAGGCCAAGGATGGACATGTCACTAGGGGAATAGGAGGGGTCTTAAAATGGACAGCAACTGGAAGGTTGGGTTGGTTGACGCGTGTGGAGTGCAGATGCTCTGCAAACTAATCCGCAAGTCTGCGTTTGGTCTCCCTGATTATGAAGGAGACCATGTCGGAAGCAATGGATAAAGTTGATAAGGTTAGGTAAAGTGCAGGTGAATCTCTGCTGGATTTGGAAGGAAGTGAGAGGGGAGATTTGGTTGCACCTCCTGTGATTGCAGGGAAAGGCACCAGATTTGGTGGAGGATTTGGTTGGGAGTGTGGAACTGACGAGAGTAGTGGAGTGAACAGCTTGCAGGAAGGGGGAGGGAAATGTCCTGGTGTTGGGGGTCTGATTGTAAGTGGGGAAAATGTCAGAGGATGATGCATTGTATTTGGAGGTTGGTGGGTTGGTATGAGAGGATTAAGGGGACTTGATCCTTGTTGAGGGGAGAGGGTTTGAGAGCAAAAGTGTGGGGAAATAGAGGAAGATGCAGTTGAGGGTGTCCTTAATAAAGAGATGGGGAGAATATGGTCTCTGAAGTAGGAGGATATCTGGGAAGACCTAAAGTAGAACACCTCATCCTTGGAGCAGATGTGGCTCAGGCACTGGAATTGTATGGTATAGAGTTTTTGAAGGAGGGTGTTTGAGAGGAGATGTAGTTGAGGTAATTGTGGGAGTCAGTGGGTTTGAAATGGATGTCAGTGGTGAGTCAGTTACTGAAGATGGAAACAGAGGTGTCAGAAATAGTCCAGGTGAAGTTGATAAACTGTTCAAGCTCCTCACGGGAGCACAAGGAAGCACCAATACAGTCGTCAGTACAGCGGAGAAAGAGGTGGGGAATGGTGCCGGTGTAGTTGTTGAAGAGGGACTGTTTTCCACGAATCCTACAAAGAGGCAGGCGTTGCTCGGTCCTATGTGGGTGCCCGTAGCGATCCCTTTGTTTTGTGAGAAGCGGGAGAAATCAAAAGGAAAAGTTGTTGAGGGTGAGCACCTGATCCACCAGATAAGAGTGTCAGTGGAGGGAGGAGTGGGTGGGCCTGCAGGAGAGGAAGAAGCAGAGGGCTTTTAGGCCATTCTTGTTGGGGGTGCAGGTATACAGGTACTGAACGTCCATGTTGAAGATGAGGTATTGGGGCCAGGGAATTGAAAGCTTTGAAAAAGTTGGAGGCTGTGGGTTGTGTCCTGAATGGTCCAGGAACGTACAAAGGAGAAACAATGGAGTTGAGGTAGGAGGAGATGAGCTTGGTGGGACAGGAGCAGGCAGAGACAATGGGTTAACCGGGGCAGTTAGGTTTATCGATCTTAGGTAGGAAATAGAAACGGGTGGCGTGGGGTTGGGCAACTATCAGGTTTGCGGCTTTGCGTGGTCGACCTCCTGAGGTGATGAGGTTGTTGATGGCTTGGTGATAAGCGGTGGCGTTGTGATCGAGAGGACAGTAGGTGGTGGTTTCGGAGAGTTGATGTCTGGCCTCAGTGATGTAGAGGTCAGTTCAGCATACTACCATTGCACTCCCCCTTATTGGCAGGTTTAATGGTGAGGTTGGGGTTGGAGCAGAGGGCTGTGCATACCGATGGGAAGAGGTTGGATTAACTCAGAGGGCTGGAGAGATTCAGGCAATTGATGTCACAGCGGCATTGGAGATGAAGGGGTCAAAGGAGGGTAGGAGGACGAAGGGTGTGTCCAGTAAATGTGCAGTTTGCTGGAGGTGGGAGAAGGTGTTGTCAGAGGGTGGGTAGAATTTGCAATCAAAGAAATAGGCGCAAAGGCGGTGAAAAAAGAACTTGACGTTGAGGCATGCGTGCAATTTGTTTATGTGGACACTGGAATGAAGGTCAGTCCTTTGAGGATTGACCATTCAGCCTCAGTGAGGGGGACAGCCGGGGATGGTGAATACCCAGCAGGGTTTAGGGCTGGGGCTGAGTTTTGAGCTGGAGCTAGGAGCAGAGCTGGAGACTGCAACTGGAGTGGATGTGTGTACAGAAGCAGTCATGTGGGCGGAAGCAGAAGTAACAACTTGGTCAGTGATCGTCACATGGTCAATGGCATCAGGGATCATCTCTGGAAGTGTCAAGGATTTGATGCTTGTGCAGTGTTGTTCTTCGAAGTTCTGCGACTGAAAGTTCTTGAAGTTGAATTCTTAAACAGTTTTCTCTCTTTCAAGTTTATGGTGTGATATTATAGAATCTTTAGATTCTTTCATCCCTAACATTAGTTACATTTTTGGAGGCCTCGATCTGTAGCTTGCCTTATCAGAAGTAGCTCCCCTGATCCTTTTATATCCAGTGTTAGCTGTCTGTTTTAAATAACCTGTCCTGTAATTAACTCCTTACATTTTTCAGCAAGTTCCTTCTGTTGGCAGTCTTAATTACCTATTTGTCACGAGGTAGCAGGTTATCATGCAGAAACAAATAACATAAATTGCTGAAAAAACACTGTCTGCCAGAATCTGTGGAGAGAAATCAGTTAATGTTTCAGGTCCTGTAACTCTTCAGAATTTGTTATCAGGCAATGTTATCTCTCTCAGGAAGCACCTTGTTTATGTTGCATTGCCTCCTTCCCAGGTATAGTTAATGTTGTTTTTAATTCATTTATAACAGTTTCTTTTTGTCCCTTTCATCTTGGGGAGACAACCTATTTCAGAAAGAGTTATTGCTGATTCTTTCAAGCCATGAAGTGATTGAAGCTCTGAACTTTACATTTTCACATCCTTTATTGAAAATGGGAGGCATACAGAAAGCAGGAAAAGGTAGGCTAATGGGCTTAATACATTAAAGGGACAAAGATAATTTTCTGAAGAGGCAACTTGTTGTGGATGAAGGGGAACTGATCGATATGGTGCTTAAATTTCTAGAATTAATAAGGTGCAACAAAGTTGCTGAAGGTGGGGGTGGGGTTGGCTGTAAATGGTGAGAGGTTGGCAATGAATAGAAGACTGATTGGCTTAAGTAAATGGCTCAGATTCAAAAGATGTAACAAATGGTTAGCCTCAGTGCTGCGGGGCATCAATTGTTTACCATTCATATAAAAGCCTTAGGTGAAGGAATGGAAGGTGTGGTTGGTGAATTTACTGACCACAAAGTAGAAAAATAAGTTGTGACAAGGACTACATAAAGACAGAGATAAAAGGTACTGCAGATGCTGGAGAATCCGAGATAACAAGCATGGGGCTGGATGAACACAGCAGGTCAAGCAGCATCATAGGAGCAGGAAAACTTGACGTTTCGGGCCTAAACCCTTCATCAGAAATGGGGGAGGGGAAGAGGGTTCTGAAATAAATAGGGAGAGAGGGGGAGGCGGATAGAGGATGGATAGAGGAGAGGATAGGCGGAGAGGAGGCAGACAAGTCGAAGAGGCGGGGATGGAGCCAGTAAAGGTGAGTGTAGGTAGGGGGTTAGGGAGGAGATAGGTCAGTCCAGGGAGGACGGACAGGTCAAGGGGGCGGGATGATGTTAGCAGATAGGAGGTGGGGGTGTGGCTTGGGGTGAGAGGAAAAACCGGTTAGGGAGGTGGAGATGAGCTGGGCTGGTTTTGGGATGCGGTTGGGGGAGGGGAGATTTTGAAGCTTGTGAAATCCACATTGATGCACTTGGGCTGCAGGGTTCCCAGGCTGAATATGATTTGCTGTTCCTGCAGCCTTCGGGTGGCATCACTGTGGCATTGTAGGAGGCCAAGGATGGACATGTCATCTGAGGAATGGGAAGGGGAGTTGAAATGGTTCGCGACTGGGAGGTGCAGTTGTTTGTTGCGAACTGAGCGTAGGTGTTCTGCAAAGCGGTCCCCAAGCTGGTTGAGTGAGCTTTTCTGTGGCAAATGGAGTAAAAGAATTGACTCGAACATTTTGGCCGTAAAAATAAAGCATTATCTACATGATGTGAAATTGCAGAGTGATCTGGGTGTCCTTGTGCATTAATCACAAAAGGTTAGCATGCAGATACAGCAAGAAATTAGGAAAGATAACAGGATGTCAAAATAAACTGTCGTATTCAAGGAAAGATGTGCATGCTTTGGAGGCAGTTCAGAGGTATACTAGAATAACTTGTAGGATAGTGGAGGTGGGTTGGAGAGTGGGGCATGACTGAACATCAAATCCTGAGAGGTCTTGATAGTATCGATATAAAAAGGCTTCAATTGTGAGGAAGGGTCACCGGACCTGATACGTTAATTCTGATTTTTCTTCACAGATGCTGCTAGACCTGCTGAGCTTTTCCAGCTACTTCTGTCTTTGTTCTAGATATAAGAAGGTATTTCCTCTTGTGGAACAGTCTAAAGCTAGGTTACTCATCGAAAACAGATCAGGCATAATTTTGAGGGTCTTTGGAGCTCTTTCCTTAAAAAGTTGGTGTGAGCAGTCCTTGAATATTTTTACGGCTAAGGTAAATAGATTCTTGTCAAGCAAGGAGAGGGAAATGGTGATCGAGAATAAGGAGATTGTGACCCCAAGTTCACAATCGGATCATGCCCATGATTTTTTTTTAACTCTCTAATGGCATGTGCACATATTGGGCAAGGCAAACAAAGGCAAAGCAATGCCCTTTCTTCCTCAAGAGGCTTAAGAAATTTGGCATGTCCATAAGGACTCTCACCAACTTTTACAGATGCACCACAGAAAGCCTTCTATCTGGATGCATCATGGTTTGGTACAGCAACTGCTCTGCCCAGACCGTAAAATACCAAGCTGTGAATGCAGCCCAGTCCATCATGCAAGCCAACCTTCCATCCATTGACTCCACCTACACTTCTCGCTGTTGCGGAAAGGCAGCCAACATCATCAAAGATTCTTGCCATCCTGGTTATAATCTCTTCCAACCTGTTCTGTCAGGCAGAAGGTACAAAAATCTTAAACATATGTGCTAACAGGTTCAAGAACAGCTTTTTCCCCCACTGTTACCAGACTGCTGAATGGATCTCTCAAATTTCAAATCTATGGTTGATCCTGCTTTTTGTGCACCACCTTTGCAGCCGTAACTTTGTATTCCTTGTCTGTTCAATCACCCTCTGATCTTTGTACGATCTGCCTGTACTGCAAGCAAAACAAAATTTTTCACTGTACCTAGGTACATGTGACAATAAAGCATCAAATCAAATCCAAATTTGAGGTGCAACAGAAATGGTCCCTGGGCTGAGTGACTGGCTAGGTAGTCAAGAATAAACAATACTGCAGGAATCACTAAGACTTCACTACCTGCAGGATGATTCAAATGGAAGTTTCATTGCCCATCTTGACTTTGTCCTAATTCTTCAACAGTGTGCATCAGCTGTTAAGGACTCATCTAGAAGCTTTGCACTCGTATGTCCTAGTTATGACAAGCTAAAAAGATGTCACTAATGTTACTAGTAATACAGAAGAATCCCTACAGTGTGGTAAGAGGCCATTCAGCCCATTGAACCAGCACTTACCCTCTGAAGAACATCCCACCCAGACCCCACACTGTCTCCATAATTCCACATTTCCCATGGTTAACCCACCTAGCCTGCACATACCTAGACAGAACAGGGCAATTCAGCATGGCCAATCCCCCTAACCTGCACACCTAATGAAGGCCCTGTATGACTTTAGGGACGTCTCTGCTTCACTGGCCCCCTGTGAACTGCCTTTCACCAGAGTATGAAGGGTGCTTACTTCTGCACAACTTAGTAGCTGATCTACATATGGTGCATCCCTATTACAATGGTTAAAATCATCTAATTTATTTCTGCATGGTGCCCTAGAAATGTATTTACTTTTTTGAGAAAATCAGCAGCTGTGAATGATTATTAAAATCAACCAAGTTAATTGAGTTCCAACAAAATTACCAAACACATTTGATAAATTTATGATGCTTTGACCAGGAGAAGAAGTAATTTCCTGCTATGGGATTAGGGTTGATGAAAATATTACCATCAGGTGGCAGCACAAGTTTGTACACCAGATTTACTAATTTAACCTATTCTTGAAGATGGCTCTGCTTTTCTTATTCAGAAGGCAATCAAATGTTTCAGAAAGCTATTTCTCCCAGGTTCTCTTGTGCTTCTCATACGAAGCACAATGTAGAATCTTGTTAAGTGCCTTTATGTAGCAGGTGGGTGAGGAATCAGACTTATAGTCATCTATGTGTACCCTCGTATGCTTATATGTTCGATGTATTTTAAAAAGATCAGATTATTTTGGATGCTGAAGGATTAGGGAGGGTGAAATTTGGACAGTAGATCGGTCATTATTGTATTGACTGAAAGTCCAGGTTTGCTTGATGGTTTACTCCCGCTCATGTTGCATCTTTAATAGGTAGTGTGGATGAGCAGAGAGATCTCGGTGTCCATGTGCATAGATCCCTTGAAGTTGCCACCCAGGTTGATAGGGTTGTTAGGAAGGCGTACGGTGTGTTAGGTTTTATTGGTAGAGGGACTGAGTTTCGGAGCCGTGAGGTCATGTTGCAGCTGTACAAAACTCTGATGCGGCCGCCCAGGAGTATTGTGTGCAGTTCTGGTCGCCCATTATAGGAAGGATGTGGAAGCTTTGGAAAGTGTGTAGAGGAGATTTACCAGGATGTTGCCTGGTACGGAGGGAAGGTTTTGCGAGGAAAGGCTAAGGGACTTGAGGCTGTTTTCGTTAGAGAGAAGAAGGTTAAGAGGTGACTTAATAGAGACATACAAGATGATGAGAGGATTAGATAGGGTGGACAGTGAGAGCCTTTTTCCTCCGATGGTGACGGCTAGCACGAGGGGACATAAGCTTTAAATTGAGGGGTGATAGATATAGGACAGATGTCAGAGGTAGGTTCTTTACACAGAGAGTAGTAAAGGCGTGGAATGCCCTGCCTGCAACAGTAGTAGACTCGCCAACTTTAAGGGCATTTAAATGGTCATTGGATAAACATATGGATGATAAGGGAATAGTGTAGGTTAGATGGGCTTCAGATTGGTTTCACAGGTTGGTGCAACATCGAGGGCCGAAGGACCTGTACTGCGCTGTAATGTTCTATGTTCTATCATCCAACCTGCTTCTCACACAAACAGTTCTACCTCATTTCTGCCTGTAAATGGCCTTTTGATTAAAATGATCTGAAATTCCCCACTGAATTTAGGCTCCATGAGTATTGTGTGTGTGCATTAATGACCGGTCTGAACTGAAGAAACAAGCTGAACCACTGTGAAAAATTGATTTTGAATCTGAGCCAGTATCCTCGGCTCACCTTGTGAACCCAACAATACTGAGCATAAGAAAGAAATCAGGCAACCAGTATACAGACATCGACATGAAGTTAGCTGGTATCAGTTCAGGAATTGATGTAATCTTGTGTGTGTTTGGTGGGGGGATGACAATATTTTCCTTGTCTGAGCGGTTAACATTTATAATTTAAGAAATGAGAGAATAGACCACTCAGCCCCTACACACCATGCAATACAATTGTGACTGATCATCTAGCTCAGCTCCACATTCCTTCCCACTCCCATATCCCTTGCTTCCAAGAGATCAAACTCCGCCTCTACGTTTGAGCGCACAACCCTCTGGGGGTAAGACTTCCAAAGATTTATGACCTAAATGATTGGCCCTTATCCTGAGACTGTGCCTCTGCGTTCTCCGTTCCCCGGGCAGGAGAGCCCATCTTCCAGCCTCTACCTTGACAAATTCCTTCAGGGACTTGTAGGTTTCAGTGAGATTGCCTCTCATTCTTTTAAATTCCAGACGGCAAGGGCTTAATTTATGCAGCCCTAGAAAAAGCCCCTCGTTCCAGCAATCAATCCCAGGAGCTATTACCATCCACTACTGTTAAGTAAGATGTGAAGTACTCAAAAGATGCCAGGGCCTCCCAGGCTATGGGACCAAATGCAGGTAAATAGGATTAGTATAGTTAGTATGCTTGTTGGTTGAGATAGGGTGGGGCAAAGGCCTTATTTTGTGCTCTGTGACTCTGATAAAGGGGTGGAGAGAGGGTTTTCAATGGCTTCAGACCACCCATCACAACCAACTGCAAAGATTTAGTGAGGCAGGGACACTACCACTGCGCTATTAGAGCCTAACCTTCTTGTCTTGAGGCTGACACTAACGCTTGCCTTTTACTGCAATGTCATCTGATTTGCCTGGTTCTAATTGTCTTGAAGGCTTTTGAATGTGTGGAAACCACTTTAATTTGAGGACTTTTTTATTATTCATTGAATGTGGGACATGGGTGTCGTTGGCTGTCCATCCCGAGTTGTTCTTGAGAAGGTGCTGCTGAGCTGCCCTCATGAAACACTGCAGTCCACATCCTGTAGGTTGACCCACAATGCTATGATGGAGGGAATTCCACCATTTTGATGCAGTGACAGTGAAGGAACAGCAATATATTGCCAAGTCAGGACGGAGAGTGGGTTGGAGGAGAACTTGCAAGTGGTGGTGATCCTATGTGGATTGATGTTCTTGTTCTTTTCGATGGAAGTGGTCGTGGGTTTGGAAAGTGCTGTCTGAGGAGCCGTGGCAGTGCTGGATTGATTTGGAAACATGTTGGAATAATGAATAAGTAATTGGATGAAGCTGCTGTAAATGAACACTGTGATGCCTTCAACAACAATTTTCATTTAGATAGCACCGTTGACAGGTTAAAATGTCCCAATGTACTTCACAAGAGCTTTGATGCCAAGCCACATAAAATATTGGGACTGACGACCAAAAACTTGGCCAAAGGGGTAGGTCTTCAGGAGCATCTTAATGAAGCAGAGACTCAGATAGGTTTAGGTAGGGAATTCCAGAGCTTGGGATCAAAACATCAAAAGGCAAATTCACCAAGAGGTGGAGTGAATGAAGTCAGAAGTCACATGATGCCAGTTTATGGTCCAACAGGTTTATTTGAGATCACAAATGTTCGGAGCACTGCTGCTTTGTCAGATGAAGTGATAAATAAATCTGTTGGAGTATAACCTACTGTAATGTGACTTCTGACCTTGTCCACCCCAGTCCAACACTGGCACTTCCGCATGAGAGCAAATAAAGTCAGTGGTTGCTAGAAATGGAATGGCACTGAGACCCTGGAGCACAATCGAGCATTACAAAGTCACAGAGGCATGAAGACATGAAGTGATCTGCAAACAAGAGTGAAAATTGTGGCTTTGACCACAACGGAGGACGGAGTGAAAATGCTAAGAGGATTCTGGACGTGGTCATTAAGCCGGTAGTTCTACATTGTAGCCTGTACATTGTAGTTGTTGCTGCTTTTACTTATTATACTTTTTTTTAAACCAGTTGACATGGCTCAAGAGGAGAAGTATTTTCAGAGCTAGTAAGCTCAAAAAAAAACTGAACGCTCCACCTGCTAATTCACTACATAAATGGTACAATATCACTGACTACCTATTTATCCTGCCCCCAAAAGAAGCATACAACAGTGCAGCGCTAATTCTCTTAACAACTGTTGATTAAAGCAAAGCTCTCCACTGACAGTTGCTGGTATTCTTTGCTGTCACTAACAGCTATTAAATTGACATGAATGTTGCTGGACTTCTTGATCACTGTTCATGTGGCACCAGAAACAGGGTTTCATTTAGCTTTCATTTCTGCTTTTGTTCAGAAGGATCATAACACTATATTTGGTGAAGTGTTTATCCCTCTCACCCAGACCTAATGCCTTAAGTTGAGTGAGAGAAATACAAACAAACCACTTGTTGGGTATCCTTTAAACAATACAGCCATAATCCTATAGTAGCTCTGTATAATCACTGCAGAAATAATGTATTTAGTCTTAGCCTCAGATTGGACTCAAATAACATTGGTTACAGTGGAATGTTAGATTACAATTTTTTATACAGTGTGGAAACAGGCCCTTCAGCCCAACAAGTCTACTCCAACCCTCAGAGCATCCCACCCAGACTCATCGCCTATAACCTATCTAATCTATACATCTCTGAACTCTACAGGCAATTTAGCATGGCCAATCCACCTAACCTGCACATCTTTGGACTGTGGGAGGAAAACCAGAGCATCCAGAGGAAACCCATGCAGACACAGACAGAATGTGCAAACTCCACACGGACAGTCACCCACGGGTGGAATCAAACCTGGGTCCCTGGAGCTGTGAGGCAGCAGTGCTAGCCACTGTGCCACCCGACTTCTACCTTGCTCCTCCCAACACAACTAGACGAGAATAATCCAATCGTTGAATCCCTATAGTGCAGGAAGAGGCCTCAGCCCATCAACTCTACACAGACCCTCCAAGAGCATCCCCCCCACAACTTATCCACTGAATCCGTGCTGCCCGATGCAAAGGATGTTCAGCTACAACCATGTGACGTTTCATAAGGCATTGCTGTTTATGATGTAAGGACATTTTTACACTTTGATACGCTTCAATTCTATCCATTTATGCGTGCTGTTTGTAGGAAATGCACGCTTGGAGCTGTATTTCATATTTGCTGCTGCCACAGTTACAAGGAATCATAGAATTTGGGGTTTACTGTGAATCACCGATGAGATTTTCATCAGCTGATTGCCAGCAGTATGCCTGGGCACAGGTGGATGTCCCAAAATCATGGCTCATACCAACCTTGCACCAGGGCTTCCTGAACGCTGGTAAGCACAGTGTTTCAACAACGAGAGATTGTGCTGTGCATGTCGGATGCACAGAAACTATACCTATCGTACGACGTATAAGACCATGAGTCTGCATTTTATAGAGATGAAGAAAGTTTCAGAACTATAAGGAAAGGGAAGAAATGCGGGACTCATTGCAGAACACCTTCAAAGAGCCAGCACAGACATGATGGGCCAAGTGGCTTCCTCCTGTATAGTATGATCCTATAGGTTCCAGGCTACAGGCATTCACAGGGTTCAGAAATGATGGGGGTCATATTTGCCATCCCAAAAACCCTGGGAAAATTGAACAGAGGGGTAACCAATGAGAGACAGTTTGCTCCCACATGTGGAGATGATAGAATTGGTGAAGAGCAGCTCCCCCAATCACAAGCTTCCTCTGTCCCTTGTTCGCAGCTAATAGGCTCGACTGTAGCTTCCTAATGAGCCTATCAGCAGTGACGCCAGTGGGAAGTGCCCTGTGTTTGGAGAACTTTGTCAGTAAGTGGCAGGAATCTATTTATGTTCATTTATATCCCATTAGCAGCTCATCTCAAGTCATGTATACTTTGTTGCTATTCTCCCAGGTGGTGTCAGTGTGAAAGCAGAGCAGTTCCCTGGTGGCAGTAGCTCACCAGCATCTTCTCTGGGCCTGTGTCTTGGCCAGAGTTCTCCAAAATCTCAGGGAGTGACCACCTGCACCCTCAGTCCAGGGATGTCAACATTGGCAGAGCATCAACCTCACCCCATCATCATGGATTTACTTTTAATAACGTTCAGCACTACACACGAGCTTGCAGACACCTTACTTTGGGCACAGGAACAGGCACCTATCTAATGTACAACAGATACAACCTGGCTCTTAGCTTCCTTTCTTAGTGCGCACTCATTTTGCACTAACTGGTACAATTGCAGCATCTCTGCCTTCCCTTGTCTTGCCTATTTTGCACACTGTCACATCATTTAGAACGTACGGGCTCAATAGCAGTTCTACCTTGCCTTTTAGCACAGATAGAAACACAGGCAGCTTATCAGGTTACCTGAATAGTGAGAAGTAAAGGGATGGACACGGTGTGCTATGTTAATGTCCTACCTACAGCATGTGTCAGCAGCCTATACGATGAACACACTGCATGAGCTCCAACCAAATGGCAAGATCTGAAAGTCTAAGGGGAGTAGTTCCTTATTGAACTAAAGAGAACATTGCCCGATCAGGGGGTTCTGCCACATTTAGTCAAAAGCCTCACCTGATCTCAGGCCAGGGGCTTGGCCATGGTCAGTCAGGTACTTGATACAATGAATGTCCAGAGATTGTGACTCCTTCTAGTCCAGCAATTATTGGGCCATGGTCAGTGCCTTAGTCCAGCCGGTCTGGAGAGTACAGGGGAGTGAGTTGGGGAACATCAGTCAGGGCCCTGGGTGGTCTCCATAAGTCAGTCCAGGGCAGGTGGGTCAGTGTCAGTTCTGGGAGTAAATGTCAAGGGAGGGTGGGGTATCAAGAAACAGTGCTGTTCAGGGGAAGTGTGGGGAACTTGAGTGTGAGGGTTGGAGCCAGTACGCTAGCGCTGTGAAGGCAGTCAACTTGAGGTATAATATATAGTATGGGAGGCAACCGTGCAAGGACAAATAACCAGTGTTCGGTTAGGGGGGAGGAGAGTGGTTATTAGTGTTGGGCCTAGCTGTGTGGTAGGCCCAGAGCTTAGAGGGATATTAACAGTTAAAGAAAAGGGTTAGTGGAAAAGTGGGGAGGCTCAAAGCTGATGGGGCTAACAGAGATTGCAATATAGGAAAATGAATGTTGGTGGTGGGGCATATCTAGAATAATGGGTGGCACAGTGGTTAGCACTGCTGCCTCACAGTGCTAGGGACCTGTGTTCGATTCAAGCCTGCCCATGTGGTGTTTGCACATTCTCCCTGTGTCTGTGTGGGTTTCCTTTGGGTGGCCTGGTTTCCTCGCACAGTCCAAAGATAAGCAGGTTAGGTGCATTTGCCATGCTAAATTATCCGTAGTGTTCAGGGATGTGTAGGTTAGGTGCGTTAGCCATGGGAAAATGCAGGGTTACAGGGATTGG
Organism: Ginglymostoma cirratum; assembly: GCA_024137785.1. Taxonomy (NCBI): domain Eukaryota; kingdom Metazoa; phylum Chordata; class Chondrichthyes; order Orectolobiformes; family Ginglymostomatidae; genus Ginglymostoma; species Ginglymostoma cirratum. The sequence continues at coordinate 16,099,530 of JAHRHZ010000070.1, forward strand.
GTAGGAGGATGGATCTGGTGGGATGCTCTTCGGAGGGTTGGGTGGACTGATTGGGCTGAATGGCCTGCTTCCACACTCTAGGGATTCTATGGAACAGGCAGAGCCTAGAACTCTGCCTGGGGCATGCTCTAGAGAGCCTGCCAGCTTCAGCCGTATAGCCTTGGCACAATCAATATGTCAAATGGCTGCCAGGAGAGGCAGAGCAGGGCGAGTAAGCATGTTTCCTTAGTCTGTAAAGTCTGGCTCACACCAGTTCATCTCGATTTCTCATGACAAGGTCAGAGCTGCAGCCTGAGCAGTTGGTTTTGCCAATGTGGCTGACATCGCCAGGTGCTGTAGGCGATACACACGTTACACTGAAAGCACTTTATCATAACGCAGCTGAATTTCTTTTTATTCATTCACTGGATGAGGGTGTCTCTGGCTAGGCCAGCATTTATTGCCCATCCCTAATTGCCCAGAGGGCAGTTATGAGTCAACCACATTGCTGTGGGTCTGGAGTCACATGTAGGCCAGACCAGGTAAGGGTGGCAGTTTGCTTCCCTAAAAGAACATTAGTGAACCAGATGGGTTTCCTCTGACAATTGGCAATGGATTCACAGTCATCATTAGACTCTTAATTCCAGATATTTTTTGAATTCAAAATTTCACCATCTGCTGTGGCGGAATTCAAATCCGGGTCCCCAGAGCATTGCCTGGGTCCCTGGATTAACAGTCCAGCGATAATACCACCAGACCATCAACTCCTCATGAACTCATGGCAAAGAATTGTTTCATTTCATCGATGCCCAGATTGTCTGTAATCTGCACATCTGCACCCAATACCCTGGAAACAGCTAGGGTGTCCATATCCTTGATAACACTCAGGTTCCAGGTTCATTCCAACAGCCAGATATCTCACAAAAGGATGGCTGCTGGGAGACAAGGCTCCAACCATAGGAGAGAGGGATACAACTGCACTGATTAGTTTTGAGGAAGGGTCACCGGACTTGATACGTTAACACTGATTTTTCTTCACAGATGCTGCCAGGCCTGCTGAGTTTTTCCAGCAACTTCTGTTTTTGTTCACTGAAAGGATCCTGGAGGATGGGGAGCTGGACAGTAAGGCTGTCCTTTTTCCCAAGGACAATCAAAGAAGACCACAGCCAGATGCATGCTGAAGCCAGCACAGTACTGAGAACTGTGGTGAATCCTTCCAACCTTCCGTAAGTCATCATCATCGGTGTTCCGTCACAGACGAGGATGATTCTCTCCCTCACTCAGGGTGGGTCAGTAGGTGGCTGTACAGACTGTTACACTTAGGGCAGGTGGTGGTCACAGGAAGGGGTGGATGGAGCGTTAGCGTGGCACCTCGCTCCTTTCGCTGTTTTCACCTGGCTTCCGCTTTTTCCCGACCGCAAGTCTCGAGGTGTTAGATGCCTTCTCCGATACTCTTCCTTCATGGGCCAGTGATTCCCAGGTGTCTGTGGGAATACTGCACTTCACCAGTGAGAACTTCAGGGTATCACTGAAGCGCTTCCTCCATCCACCTGGCCTCCCCTGCCATTTCGAAGCTGGGAGTGGACAACCTGCTCGGGGAGTCTCATGTTGGTCATGCGGGATGACATTCCCAGCCCATCGTAGTTAATCAAGAGTGGTCAGTGCCTTGGTGCTGGGGATGTTGATTTGGTTGAGGACGCTACTGTTGGTGCATTTGTCTTCTCAGCAGATTTGCAGGATCTTGCGCAGGCAGTCATGGTGTTACTACTCCAGTGCCTTGAGGTGTCTGCTGTAGACTGTCCATATCTCACAGACATGTTGGAGGGCAGAGATCACCACAGCTCTGTAAACCACGATCTTGGTGTCGGATCTGATGTTGTTGTCCTTGAACACCCTTTCCCTCAGGCTGCACCAGCGCACTGGAGGCGATGCTGAATTTCTTCATCAATAGCTGCTTTGGTCAACAGGACACTCATGAGATGTTGGAAGCAGTCAAAGTGCTTAAGGCCTCCCCGTGGATCTTGACGATTGGGAGTTTGCTTACACAATGCCAGGCCTGGTTGCTGAAGGCCGTTTGCCTTGCGGATGTTCAGGGTGAGACCCATGCTCTCATATGCCTCCTTGAAGGTGCTGACAATGGTCTGAAGTACTCGGAGATTGTGCATACAGAAGCATCATCTGTAAAATGACTGTGATAGAAATCCATGCCCACAGGCTAACACTGTAGGGACATGGGTCCAAATCCCACCATGACAGATAATTAAGTTTGAATTTAATAAAAATTTTGAATTAAAAAAAAATTCTCATGGTGACCATACTGTCAATTGTCATAAAAACAAAAACAATTCTGGTTCACTAATGTTCTTTAGGGAAGGAAATCTGCCAGTCCTTACTTGGTCTGGTCTGCATGTGCCTCCAGATCCATAGCAATGTAGTTGACTCTTAACTACTTTCTGAACTAGCCCTAGCAGGTCCCTCACGTTAAAGGACAATTAGAGATGGATGATAAATGCTGGCCCAGTCAGAGATGCCAATATTCCATGCATCAGAAAAAACAGTTAATTTGCTATTGAGACATTGAGAAGAGGGGAATGGAAGAACTGTACGACGCAGCTTTAATGTGAACATCAGTATTCAGTATCGGTGTAATTAAAGTAGTAATCACAATATGCAAATAAAAGTGTCTGTTGGATCTCTTGAGAGTTAGCTAACAGTCAATCTAAGAGAAGGCAAAGATAGAGATGCAATGACAAGGGACAATAACATTTAAGAGACCATCTTTAGAAAGTAGGACTGAACTCCAACACTCAGACCTCATTACAAGCAGAATCCATGAGGACAGAACAACATGGGGTTACAAACATGGTGATAGGGAAACCCATGGAGGCAACTCAAGCCCCCCTTCTCCTATAATAAAGCAATGACTACAAGTACTTAATTGACTGTAGAGACTTCTGGGATGTCCTGTGGTCTCAAAAGATGCCACAAGAACACAAGTCTTTTTTTCCTTTTTTATATCTTTCATTGGGAAGTCAAGGCATGGCAAAATCAACAGAAACAGAGCTGTCTGTAGTCTTAAATAAAACACAAAGAACTGGAGATTCTGGAAATCTGAAACAAAAACAGAAATTGCTGGAGAAACTCAGTAGGTGTGGCACAAATCTCTCCACAGATGCTGCTAGATTTGCTGAGTTTCACCAGCAATTTCTGTTTTTGAGTCTGCATGTGTTTTTTTTTCTCTCCATCAGTCACACTCTCTCTCTCACACACACACAGTGTGTGACAATTAGTAACATGTCAGAAGGAAAAACCGCTAAAACTTGTCAATGACAGACATTGGTCTGATTTGCCTTGTATACTTTAAAATTGATCTTCAATACAGCCAGTGTGTTTATTTCCAATTATTACTGGTTTTCCTTTAACTGCTTTTTCTCTGAGAAAAATCCAGTAAAATTAGTACACTAATAGTTAACAAATATAAGCATGCACATTGTGAAGAAAATGTCACGGCTAGCCCTTTTTAAAGACATATAAATCATATTCCACATAAATGTTTCCCCAATTGTTAACAGATAAAAGCTGCATAAAATAGTGATCCCCTTAGCCTCAATATACTGTGCTACATTTTTTTTATAGACCTTAGAAACACTCATGAGAGATCCATTTAATTTACATTCCTCGGCTCCTATTGTGCACAAGAATGTTTTAAGCGAGTTTCTTCTGGTTTGTATGTATAAGTATTCCTTAACGATAGAGATCAGAATTGACCTCTTGGGAAGGTAAGAACCAGTTGTTCAATCATAATATTAAAAAGGAGTTGTTGTTAAAGACTGTATGAATTTTTTCTTACTGTGTCATGCTGATCGTTTGTGAGGTATTTCAGTTCTAAACAGCTTGAAACCACTTATGATACACACAGCTCAAGAACTCCTCATTAACTGAATTCCCTAATGGGCATTTCACAAATATATTTATTCATATATATAATGTTTTTAAGGGCTATTAATATTTTGTTCTTTGCTGTGAAGTTTGCACATTTTTATGTCACACTATATGATTTTCTTGATGTTGCTAATAGAAATATTGTAATTGATACGGAGCTAACTTGAAACACATGAATACAGAGTTACCCTAACTAGTGGCATGTTATATCTTAACTCACAAAATCTAGCCAAGTGCAGAAGACATATTTAATAAATTAGAACAGTTACTTAGCTCAGTTTCTGCACTGTAAAAACACAGCACAAATCTAATTTTCCCTCACAACCCTTAGTTAGAACGAATTAAAGTTATCCTTTTCCCAATCACTCTCTTGCATGCTACGTTAATAGGATCGTGTTTAGCTGTGATGCCCCCAGTGGGTGGACTTGCTAATATTCTCAGTGAAGGACCATTATGAAAAAGACACAAGAGTGTGCTGTAAGTGCACATGAAAATGTTCGCTTAACACATTGAACACAGTCAGCAAGAGAATGGAAGGGAGAAATTGTGCAGGGAAAATAGCTCACTGCTGGCATGTCTCATTCAGGCATCAAGACATGTAGAGATTTTTGGGATGTTCTGTGGACATAAAAGGCTCTACGAGAACACAAGTCTTTTTTCCTTTTGTATATCTTTCGTTGGGAAGTCAAGGCATGGCAACATCAACAGAGAATGAGGGCTGTCTGTACTCTTAAATAAAACACAAAGAACTGGAGGTTCTGGAAATCTGAAACAAAAACAGAAATTGCTGGAGAAACTCAGCAGGTGTGGCACAAATCTCTCCACAGATGCTGCCAGATTTGCTGAGTTTCACCAGCAATTTCTGTTTTCACATCTGTACATGTTTTTTTCCTCTCCGCCAGACACTCTCTCTCTCTCTCTCTCACACACACACACACACACACACACACACACACACACACACACACAC
>JAHRHZ010000070.1:16110168-16131258 GCA_024137785.1 Ginglymostoma cirratum
TGACGTTTCGGGACTAAACCCTTCATCAGAAAGGGTTTTGGCCCGAAACGTCAAGTTTTCCTGCTCCTATGATGCTGCTTGACCTGCTGTGTTCATCCAGCCCCATGCTTGTTATCTCGGATTCTCCAGCATCTGCAGTACCTTTTATCTCTGATACACTTTAACTGGCATGGTTCATATTGAACAATGTGCTTTTTTAAACTCAGAGTCAATTTAGTATGAATAGTTTAGGGTAATCACTGCATCTCCATTAAATAAGTTAATAATTTATATAATAGTCATTTAGGCTATACATTAATTCTTTGGTAAAAGGATTGTGCAAGGCGAGGTTAATCAGATTTAAGCTTCAGACAGCAAGTCAGAGCACAGGAGAAAACAAAACCTTGCTCTTTAAATCAGATCAGTTGTTTAGTTAATAAACTACTAATAATCTAACACCTATGTAAATTCAGATTTTGTTTTAGCAGACTTTCTAGATATTCAAAATGATTGATTTTTGCAACAGAGAAAAATGTTGAAAAGTACTTGCGTGGGGGCCAACCAACTGAAAGGAAATTACCAGAAGTAAGTTTATATATAATTAAGTGCGACATAGGAAGAGATGTGATGAACAGGAAATGGTGCTGTTTCTATTGCAAGATCAAATCTGCAGTGATATTGCTTTTAATGAGGCAGCATTACACTATTATACAGAGATCGTGCTGAGGATGCGAAAGTGGGGTCAAAGTGCACGCCTCACATGAACTCGGTAAGTAGTTCATAAGAACTCTGCCTAGAGACAGTGAAGCTATTGCTTTTTGATTGGTTCTTGGTTAATAGTGTAACCCAACATCACTATAATGAGCGAAGTATTCTGATGGTGTAGCTGCAGATAAATCTACAGACGTGAAGAATAATATCTGTTGAATTTCTAAAAAGCCGGATTCTGTAGTGATAAAGAAAATATAACCATGTTTTTATTCCTCAATGAAGAAAGGAAATAATTGCATTAGAAGCAGTTCACCTGAATAATTCCTGGGATGAAGGGAAGTTTTGCTCAGTACCGTTGGAGTTTAGAAGAATGAAAAGGTGATCTTATTGAATCATACAAAGATCCTGAAGGTACTTGACAGCTTGGATGCTCAAAGGTTTCCCATCATGGAAGAAGTTTAGAAGTATGGGTCTTCCATTTAAGATAAAGTCAAGAATTTGTTTCCTTACAGAGGATGGTTGGTGTTTTCCCCCAGAGAGTAGCGTAGGCTGAATATTTTTAAAGCTGAATTAAATAGATACGTGATTGGCAAGGGAATCAAAAGGTATGTGGGTAAACAGGAAAGTAAAGCTGAGAACACATCATGATCTTATCAAACGGAAGAATAGGCTCAAGGGGCCAATTGGTATATTCCTGCCACTAATTTCTATGGTCATATGTTCATTGTTTGTCTCCATTATCCTTTTTTTAAAAAATGTCAGCTCACTCTATTGAAGAAGTGTTGATGTAACACAATTCATTAGCTGGTGTATCCATTCCAACTGGAAACATTGAAACACCAACAACGTGGGGTGGTACGGTGGCTCAGTGATTAGCGCTGATGCCTCACAGCGCCAGGGATCCGGGTTTGATTCCACTCTCGGACTGTCTGTGTGGAGTTTGCACATTCTCCCCTTGTCTGCGTGGGTTTCCGTTGGGTGCTCCGGTTTCCTCCCACAGTCCAAAGATGTGCAGGTTAGGTGGATTGGCCGTTCCAAAATGCCCATAGTGTCCAGGGTTGTGTAGGTTAGGTGCATCAGCCATGGGAAATACAGGGATAGGGTAGGTGAAGGGATCTGGGTGGGATGCTCTTCAGAGGGTCAGTGTGGACTTGTTGGGCCAAATGACTTGTTTCCACACTGTAAGGATTCTATCGAACAATAATCCTTTTACCACTGTTGTCCACCAATTTTCAGTCTGTCTGTATGTCTGAAGCCAATTTAAATACTTGGCAATACTGTTTCTGTCATTGTTTACCTGAACAGCTTTAGAACCTCCATAGTCCTGTTTCATTCAATCATCTGGAAAAGTACAGAAGATTCCTAGGACATTCTAAGGACCTGAACGATGTGAGCTATGGTGAGAAATGAGGCAGAATCATGTGAGAAGTCCACTGAGGCCTGTTTCAATGTTAGGATCAACTCGCTGCATCGTTTAACTAAGTTCCAGGTGTCGATGCAAGATTCACGCTAGTCTGTGGTGAGTGGCCAATCAAGAGAAATTAGAGCTGGTTAATGACCTTCATAAGTGCACATCCCACCTCATTAATATGCAGCTTCCTATCTTATCACCCACTGCTACTGGATTCCAAAAATTCTCAATAACGAGGTCAGAGCAGGTACCTGGAGACTTCTGCTCATCACTTGCTCCAAAGGGTCTCCACGTTGGACGTTGAGCATCATATCCTAGGGCATATTCCACGGACTGGCCACACATGCTCTACATTCATGGATATTGGCATCTGACATCTTTAATGGCACACCTCTGATTCACTCACTCTACGCTTCTGAATTTCAAACCTGCACCTCGGGCTGGATCAGCAGCTCTCTTTGTAACACAGCAGCAAGGACACTGTGCACTCAGGGACGCACACCACCATGGACTGCACCAGGCTGTGTCTCCAGCCTGTTTGCTGGATCTGTTAACACTCGTTGGCTTTGAACCTACCTGCAAGCTCAAAGCATTCCTGCCTTGCCTTGTCTTTGCACACTTTGCTCCTCAGCCAGTGATACCAAGTAGACAGTACTGCGATACTGTTGACCTATTTAGCACAGATAGAGAGGCAGGAAACCTGTTATGGTTGTCAGCAGTCCTCAGTCAAATAAGGGGAGATGGCCTTTGGTCAGGAGATCCTGGCACAGTAACTCAAGGACAGCCTCTGATATCAGAACATGTTATTAGCATGTCATCTAGATAAGTCGCCCTTCATATGTCAGTGCTGCCATCTCAGGAATCAGTCTGGTAAAGTTTCGCTGAACTGCCTCCACATTCTCCAGGTGTGGTCCCACCAAGACTATCTACCACTGTAGCAAGACGTTCCTGCTCTTGTACTCAAGTCCTCTCGCTTTGAAGGCAAAAATGCTTACTTTCAATTAACAGCGTTCATTACAGCAACAAATTGTTTCTTAAATCCAATGTTTTGATGTTGTCTCTCAGCATCTGGTGTCCTCATGTTGCAGTAGATAGTGACTCAGCCTCTGAGTCACAAACTCTGGGCGCAGTCCCAAGCCTTGAAGGTCGAAGAAGGTGTATTCGTAATGTGGCCAAATAGGTTATCAACTGACAAAACCTTGCAACACATGGCAAGTGATAAAAGTGGGAGAGGTTCCTGGTCAGCCATATGGTGGAAAGCACATGGGAGTCTCTAAGCAAACTATCTATGACTTGAAAGTATAACATACATGTAAAAGTACACATTGCTGCTGCAGATGGAAGTTCTGTGTGAAGACAAACCCAGCATCTACTGCAAAGAGTAGGATCAAGAAGGATATTACACAGTGCAATTGATTTACAAACATAAAGTGTCAGATTTAAGGCTTTATTTGAGACTTATTATAAAATATTCATTTTCTTTATTTTTGGTTGCAATAGTACAGTTAGGCAATATAGTTAGGAGCCTCACAAGACCTTTGCTGAAGTCACCGATTTAAAATGCATGTAAAAGTGGATTTCTGCCATCTGATATGCTGTTAAAAGTGTGAAGATTGCCAAATGAATTGTTCTCAGTATCAATAGTGGAACTTTAAATAATACCGTGATCGTTTGTATTTCAGATGTTTTTAAAATGAGATGTTCAACAAACTTCTTTTAAAAGAATGGGAAAATGTCAAAATAAAATCAGTAAAGTGTAATTGTCTTAAAATAAGGATGGGATAAAGTAATACCTCACAAAAATTATATTAACAACTCACCTTTCTGGATTTTATGTGAGATAATTCTTACTTTTCCAGATGATTGAATGAAACAGGACTATGGAGGTTCTAAAGCTGTTCAGGTAAACAATGACAGAAACAGTATTGCCAAGTATTTAAATTGGCTTCAGACAAACAGACAGACTGAAAATTGGTGGACAACAGTGGTAAAAGGATTATTGTTCGATAGAATCCCTACAGTGTGGAAACAAGTCATTTGGCCCAACAAGTCCACACTGACCCTCTGAAGATAATTCTTTGGAGAAAGATCCCCAACTGGAGTTCAGTGTACAACTCTGCCCCATACACAGGGGCTTAAATGCTGACATTAAACTGGTTAAAGGACACATCCTTCCGCTTAACCTTACCCTACTTCTGCCACTTCAGTTGGAACTTTAAGAGTGTTTTGGATCCAGATGTTGCCAAGAAACTGACGAGGTTTCACAATCCTTGAACAAAGAAAGGAAATTGGAGCCTCAGATTCTGGTTTTCAATTGCAACATAGAACTTCCTCTGACAATTGGCAAGATCTGCTGCCCCCTAAAGGCGCCCCAGCTGAACAGCGACTTTACTGCAGTTGCGGCAAGGTGCGGACCTTAAAATTAGGGCAACGTATGACGAATACTTTACCGTAGAAGATCCACCTGTTTAGCCAGCCTGGTCCCACACAACTGCAGTGCTTGTGCATTGCAATATATACAGACGCCCCCAGCTTATCCTAAAGCCATGACATTGTGGAGAACCCAGGTCAAAATCCAGGCGAAATAGTGAGATGACGATTTAGGAAATTACATAATTCAACATAAATCCAGCGTATCACTCTGCTGATTAATGCCATTCAGTTATTTAGCCCTTGTGATCTTGTGGTGTACTGGTAGTGTCCCTACCTCAGAGCCAAAAGGCCTGAGTTCAAGTTCCACCTACTCTACAGGTACGCCGGAACAGGTTGATTTTAAAAAAATCTGCAAGGTGATGTCTGTGTCAGACAGAAACGACATCAATTCTTTCTGATACTGAAACTGAGATTTTAGCTACTGGGAAAGGATGAACAGGCTTGCACTCATTTCCAGTGAAAAGAAGGCTGAGGAGCGACCTGTTAGAAACTCTTAAAATATTCTTGACCAGAAAGGGAATGGGTGGGTCAGACAGGAAGTGCAGCTGAGATCTCAATCAGCTATAATCTTATTGAACGGTGAAACAGGCTCAAAGAGTTGAATGGCTTGCTTCAGCTCATATGTTCATTCATACGTTATTTGCTTTATGCTGTGCACCTTTATACTTACACTAATAGGTCATTCTTTAACCAAGGTGTGGTGTAATGCCATTATGTTTCAGTCAATGTCAAATCCAGAAAATACAAGAACATTTTCTCCAGGAGAATCTCCACATTCCTTCGCTGTGAGGCTAGGCATTAACTCCAGATATTGTAATGGATTGCGAAACAGAATCTGGCAGCATTGTTAAAACGTTAGTGTAATTTTAAAAAACCATTAATTTACATGGAGTAGCATTCCATAGAAACCGCAGCTCAGAACTAGGCCATTCAGCCCACTAGTCTCTTGCTTAATACCAGTCTCAACCCAATGCTCTTCATCTAACTCACTCAGCAAATACACGACTGCAAGACCTAGATGTTTATGATACCTTCAACTGTTCTATTTTGATCCCCACATCTCTATTTTTTAATGTTTTGCAATCATTGAAATTGGGAAATGTTACACATATTCACTTTTCCCTCACCTGGATTTCAGCATTGAGATTTGGAAATTTATCAATTCAATGCAAAGCAACTGCTCTTGGTCTCATACATCTTCAGATCCAAAACACCCTTAAAGTTCCAACTGAAGTGGCAGAAGTAGGGTAAGGTTAATCAGAAGGATGTGTCCTTTAACCAGTTTAATGTCAGAATTTAAGCCCTTGTGTATGGGGCAGAGTTGTACGTTGAACTCCACCAGTGGGGGATTTTTTTCTTGGGATTGTGACTCCAATAGTTTAACTCCAGCCTGAATGATTTCACACCTTTAAATAGTATGAAAAGCAAGGTAAATTGATACTGATCCGTTGATACATTGTTTGTTTATAGCAACAGAAATACTTCTTCATATAAAGGACCCAAAAAGGTGGGGGTTCATCACAAATTCTCTTTGTGATCAATGCCTACAACTTTGGTTTCAATAACCTCCTGGAGAAACCAACAGTTTGCCAGCTCATAAAGACTGTTGGTTAATTTATGATATCTCACAAATCTGCATAGAACAGCTTTTTCTCACAATGGTAATCTTAGGCATGCCATTTAAGGAGTTGGATAGTTTTATTACAATTCACATTTAATTAGCAGTGCGGTGTGACCGTCGCCCTACACATAGCCTTCTGCAAACAATGTATAAAAAAACTGAATCAGGAAAAAGGCACCACCCGTTGTGGAGACTTGCTCCTTTCCTTGTTTTTTAAGGCATACCTGGACATTTGGAATCGGAGTTATATATAGTGCATTTCCTTATCACTGTGGGAACAAGCCAGTATTGGCAGTCCCTAACACAAGGGAGCATCAGAGTTCAGCGAATGTAGGAGTTCATTGCAAAAGCCCTCCTAAATTGAAATCATTCCCAGATGATGATAAACTTTTTTTTAAAAATAATCCATTTCTGAATTATACGATATGTGTTAAATGTACAGAAATATTTGTCTGGCCTCAATCGACCAGCTTTAACACTGATGACGAACACTGATTGCAGAGGCTTTTTATAAGACAGATAAAAGCAGTCCAATGTAAATAAAATTTTAATGGAGTAAATCTCTGCTGAGATTTAAAATGAGAATGACATGTGTATATCTTGCTCTTAAGAATGGATCGGGTGTATTTCCACAACGACATTAACCTTCCCAGTGAACATCTTTCCACATCACTTCAGGGAAACACAGGATAAATAAATATGGAACCAGATAAACAATTAAACTCCCATCACATTAACATTTCAAATTTGAGACTTTCGAAGTTTGAACATGATTTCTGCATTTCTAATATACTTATGAGTGATTGTTCTCATATCACTATTGAAACAGCTCCAAAGAGGCTGGTATCCTGTCATCAAGTCACCCTTCATTTACACATGGAGATTCCTTGAGACTGATCCAACTTCCTCAGAGCCAGCTTTCAGAGTGAACAGAACCTCTGACAAAGATAGTAGGGACTGCAGATGCTGGAGAATCTGAGATAACAAGGTGTAGCGCTGGATGAACACAGCAGGCCAAGCAGCATCAGAGGGGCAGGAAAGCTAACGTTTCGGGCTGGAAAGATTAACGTTGTTGTGGAAATACACCCGATCCTTTCTTAAGAGCAATATATACACATCATTCTCATTTTAAATCTCAGCAGAGATTTAGTCCATTAAAATTTTATTTACATTGGACTGCTTTTATCTGTCTTATAAAAAGCCTCCGCAATCAATGTTCGTCATCAGTGTTAAAGCTGGTTGACTGAGGCCAGACAAATGTTTCTGTATATTTAACACATATTGTATAATTCAGAAATGGATTAATTTTTTAAAAAGTTTTGTCATCATCTGGGAATGATTTCAATTTAGAATGGCTTTTGCAATGAATTCCTCCATTCGCTGAACTCTGATGCTCCCTTGTGTTGGGGACCGCCAATACTGGCTTGCTTCTGAAGAAGGGTCTAGGCCCGAAACGTCAGCTTTCCTGCTCCTCTGATGCTGCTTGGCCTGCTGTGTTCATCCAGCTCTACACCTTCTTGTCTCAGAACCTCTGACAATCCTGTTTGTATCTGTCAGCCAGGGTTCCCTGATTGGATCCGCTCCCATGTTCTATGAGGTCCATCCGGCTGACCTCGTTACAGTCACTACAGTTCTCCTCCTCTGAATCCAAGGACATAGGCTGGTTGTTTTTTGGTAGCTCCTTTTGGGGCATTTTGACACCGGATCAGGCACCTCCAACTCTGCCTCTGATACGGGTGACATGAAACGTACAGTAGAGTGTCCCAGAAGAAATTCATTCTCGTCTTCAGGAAGCAAAAGTGTCGAGGCAGCGACATCTGCCATATTCATCTCAGATTCCAAGGTATCCTCAATGCTTGATAGAGAGGGAGAACCCATAGGTTCTGAAACCATTGGGAAGGCAGTCAAGGGACCAGGCACAGTTTCCAAGTTTGCGGCTTTCATATGGTCTATATGATTGTTCAGGACCGTCGCACCTACCCAAACTTTATACATTACTGGACTTGACCTTGCGTCAATAATTCCTCTTACCTTGCAGGGCCATTCCCATGGTTCCTACACCAAACTTTGGCCCCTGAAGTAAACTATCTCTCTTGCTTTGCGGAATCTTGTGAACAGCATTGGCATTCCAGATGCTCTTCTACCCTCCCATTCGGGTCTGGGAAGATCAAATTTAACCTGGTGTGGAGTATACTCCCCATTAGCAACTTTGCTGGAACTATGTCCGTAGTTGCATGAGGGGTGGTCCTATCATCAAATAGGAATTGGGACCGTTTGATATCTAGTGAAGCTGTAGGCTGTTTCTTTAAGCCTGCCTTCAACATTTGGACTGCTCTTTCTGCCAGACCAGTGAATGATGGATGGTATGGAGTTGTCCTTATATGACGAATACCATTTGACTTCAGGAAATACTCAAATTTCCTGTTGGTAAATGATGGCCCGCTATCTGTGACCAACACTTCCAGGAGTGCGTGTATTGCAAACGATATGCCCAGTTTTTCTATTGGCGTCCCCATTGTATGACGAATGAACTCTATGCACATCCAGTCACATTGTGTGGGCATCCACAATGACTTAAGAACGTTGAGCCCATGAAAGGGCCGACATAGTCGATGTGTAACCGAGATCAGGGTTTACCTGACCATTCCCACAAATGCGGGGGAGTTGCTGGCGGTAGTTTTTGTCCTTGTTGGCACTCTGGGCACTGCCCCACCAGCGCAGCTATGTCTGTATTCAATCCTGGACACCAAACGAAAGTTCTCGCCAACATCTTTGTTTTGGAAGTCCCTGGATGACCCTGGTGAAGTTCAACCAATATCTGGCAGCAATAATCACTCTTGCTCCCCATGATAATATGCCGTCCTCTACTATGATCTAGTCTCTCTGGGTCTAAAATGGTTTCAACTTTGGTTGCAATGGCACTTTCACTTCCCCCATCACCACCAGCAGTTTCAGTTTTGCTGGGACCAGATCTTTCTGCGTCCAAACTCTGATATTTTCACAGCTGTGACTGGAAGGGTGCCCCGAAAATTTAAAACTATTGTAGACTCCTCCAGTGGTGGGACCATCAGTGGTGTATCTGCTAGCAGGAAGCAGCTCAGTGCATCTACATTTGCTACTTGGCCTCCCAGACAGTGTGCCAATTTGTAATCATAAGCACTTTGTATTAGGATCCACTGCTGAATTCAGCCTAAAGCTAAGGGCAGCACTTCCTTGTCATAGAGTCATAGAGTAATATAGCATTGAAACAGGCCCTTGAGACCAAACTGACCCATGCTGACCAGGCTACCGTCTCAGTTAGTTCCAATTGTTCGTATTTGGTCCATATCCCTATAAACCCTTCTCATCCATGTACCTATCCAAATGTTTTAAAAATGTTCCTACTGTACTTGCCCCGACCACTTTCTCTGGCAGCCCATTCCATACACACACCACTCCCTGCATTAAGAAGTTGCCCCTCGGGTCCTTCTTAAATCTATTCCCTCTCACATCAAACCTATGTCCTCTGGTTTTCAATTCCTCATCTCTGGGAAAAAGACTACATACGTTTATCCTATCTATGCCCCTCATGATTTTACACACCTCAATAAGGTCACCCCTCATTCTCCTACATTCCAAAGAATAAAGTCCTATCCTGGCCAACCTCTCCCTATAATTCAGGCCTACTAGTCCTGACAACATCCTTGTAAATCTTCTTTGCACACATTCCAGTTTCACTATGTCTTTCCTATTACAGGGTGACCAAAACTGTACACAATATTCCAACTGCAGCCTTATCAATGACTTATATTACTTTAACATAACATCCCAACTCCTATACGCAATGCCTTGACTGATATGAAGGCCAACATGCAAAATGGCTTCTTCACCATTCTGTCCACCTGTGACGCTGCTTCCAATGAACTTTGTACTTGTACTTCTAGGTCCCTCTGTTCTGCAACATTCCTCAGGACCTTACCGTTTATTGTATAAGTCCTGCCTTGATTTGACTTTCCAAAGTGCAACACCTCACACTTATCTGTATTTAATTGCATTTGCCAATCCTCAGCCTACTTCCCCATCTGATCAAGATCCCTCTGTAATTTTTGATAACCTTCCTCGCTATCAATAATACCTCCTAATTTTGTATCATCCACAGACTTACTAATCATGCCTTGCACATTCACATCCAGATCATTTCTGTAAATAACAAGTAACAAAGGTCCCAGCACCGACCCCTGTGGCACACAATTCGTTACAAGAAACAACCTGAAAACATTTTTTTGGATTTTTCTGAAGAAGGGTCTAGGCCATCAGTCTTCCTGCTCCTCTGATGCTGCTTGGCCTGCTGTGTTCATCCAGCTCTACACCTTGTTATCTCAGATTCTCCAGCATCTGCAGTTCCTACTATCTCTTAAACCATCACCCTCTGCTTTGCACTTTTGAGCCAATTAGCTAGCTCTCCCTGGATCCCATGCGACCTAACTTTCATGACCAGCCTGCTGTGCGGGACCTTGTCAAAGGCCTTACCAAAGTCCATATAGACACATCCATTGCCCTACCCTCATCCATCCTCTTGGTTACCTCTTTGTCCTCTTTAACTAGACCTAGCAGGGGTTTGTGATCTGTTATTATGACAAATTTACGTCTGTAAAGGTATTGGTGGAACTTTCTGACTCCAAATATGACACTAAACCTTCCTTCTCTATCTGCGTGTATTTATGCTCTGCATAGCCAAAGTCCTAGAAGCATTAGCTATTGGGTGTTACTCTCCATTGGGTCAACTATGAGCTAATACCACCCTGCTACCAAATAGGGAGGCATTGCAAGTCAATACCAGATCTTGCTTGGGATCATAGTGTGCCAACACCTTAGAGGATGATAGCTGTTTCTTAACTTTCCTGAAAACTATGGCTTGGCTACACGACCATTTCAGAGGCTGACACTTTTTTTAAGAGTTGCTGCAAAGGTGCCAGGATGCAGACCAGGTTATGTGTAAACATTTCTGTAATAGTTCACCAGCCCATGGAAAGACACAAGCTCCGGTACAGACATGGAAGCTGAGACACCTTTGATCACTTTATCTTTCAGCTGGTGTAACATGATCTTGTCAACTCTGTAGCCCAGGTAGGTCAGTTGGGGTGCCTGGAACATACATTTTTCCCCTCTATTGCATGTGCCCACCTTTGGAGAAATGTCTAAGGACTGTGTTCAAGTTCTCTAAGTGCTCCTTATTGGTCTTGCCTATTATTAGCATGTCATCTAGATAAATGGCAACTGAGGTAGACCTTGTAAAATGTTCTTCATCATCCTCTGAAAAATTGCACAGGCTGACCATACTCCAAATGGCAGTCTCCTATATTGGTACAAACACTTATGGGTATTAATTGTAGCATACTTCTGGGAATCCTCATCTAACCACATTTGTAGGTACACATGGCTCGTGTCCAAATTTGTGAAGGATAGCACCTGCTTCGCACCTCTGCCAGCTTTGTGTGTAAGTCCTCTATGCAAGGGATTAGGTATTTACCCAGCAGCGAGAAGCAGTTTACTGTTTGTTTAAAATCTCCACACACAAAGGTGAACCGACCCATCAAGCTTCACTATTTATATGACTGGTGCTGCCCAGTCTGCAAACTGGACTGGTTTGATGATTCCTTTGCTTTCCAACCTCCTGATTTCTGCCTCTATTTTTGCCCATAAGGCAAATGGCTCTGCGCAGGCCTTGCAAAATTGTGGAATTGCTTCTTCATTAACTTGCAAGGTGGCCTTGGTTCCTTTGATAGTCCCTAGACCTTCCTGAAAAACCTCCAGGTATTTAATTGGGAATTCACTCAGGCAGCCATTTGCTAATTGAAAAATGTTGAGCCGATCTGGGTGAATCTTTCTCAACTAATTTTGCTCCCTTAAACTCAGGCCAGAACCCTTTTTCTACAATCAACGGTAACTGAACCAGCTGCTTCTCACAAGAGACTGTAACAGTAATTGTACCCTTAATCTGTAAAGGTTCCCTGGCATGGGTTCTCAGTCTAGTCAAGGTCTTGTGCAAACATTGGAAACCAGAGCAAATTTTGTTGAAGACTGATTCTGGAATCATTGAAATGGCTGTGCCAGCACCAATCTCCAATCGCACCAGGTGACCATTTAACAAGGCCTTTATTTTGACTAGTTCTGATTTGGTTGTTGTTAAGGAATTTAACTGTTCCAAATGAATGTAGGTGGACCAGTGAGTTCTCTTACTCAATTCAGGCCTGGTGGACTGTTTTGCTGCCTCGAGACCTCATGCCAGCAGCAGCTGCACTGGCTTGCTGGCCTGGATCCTGGAGAAAATTTTAACTGTTTGGCCAAGGCTTGGCTTTGTTTTGGGGTTTTGCTGTGGACTGAACCTAGAGTCCCTCAGTTCAAGATATGCCCTGAGTGAGGCTATGCAATTGCCTTCAATCAAGGGGTGTTCCCCAACCTCAGTCAGATTGGTCAGAGTGTCCACTTCCATCGGAGTGGCCTGCAATGCATAGGCTCCACTTGCTGCATTTTCCATTGACAAAGCCAGTTGTTGTGCCTGTTTGAAGTCCAGTTAGGCTTCAGCTAGTAGTTTCTTTTGCATGGATACATCATTAATCCCACATACCAAACAGTCTCTCAGCATCTCATTCAGGGATAAATCAAAGTCACATGCATCTGCCAGTCATCTTAATCTAGTCAAAACTCCCTTCACAGATTCCCCTGACTCTCAAATTGCCAAGTAAAACCGATAACATCATCACTTGAAAGATTTTAGTACCTGGTGCCTCAGGGAAAGTTAAACTTCTAATAACCAAAAAACTTATCCGTCCACAAGCTGTCAAGAGAATTATTTGATGCTTTTCATCTGCCCCATTGTCACTTGCCTGGAAAAATAATGCATTCTTTTCACATATGGGGCCCAGTCTTTGATGGCAGGATTCAACGTGTCAACCTTCCCAAATAATAGCATGATGCCAGAAATATTTGCCCCAATTCAAAGACAACTGTTGCAAGTGAATTTCTTCAGCAGTGTGCTTTTTTCTCATTGCCACCTCCGCAGAGATTTGTATCTCATCACCAAGTCACCCTTTATTTACACGTGGAGAGTCCTTGGCACTGATCCAGCTCCATCAGAGCTGGCTCTCAGAGTGAACAGAATTTCTGATACTCCTGTTTATATCTGTCAGCCAGGGCTCCCTGATTAGCCCAGATTAACAGCCCCAATCAGGGAACTCATATCCTCTGAGGTCCACCTGGCTGACCTCGTTACAATCACTATAACTGTGCAGTATAAATGCACCAATAAAAATCAAAAGATTGAGAAAGTGACCATTTTTAACAGAGAGCAGCAGGATCCAGGGAATGAGTTGTGCTACATGTGGTTATGGGGATTGCATGTGCATTGCAGATAGTATGCAGAACTTGCGAATTTCTTCTAGGTACCCTAGATTTTATTCATAGCACTTTGAGGCTGTGTACACACTACAACCTGAGTGTTACAAGGTGGTTAACCATAAATGCAGCCTAATTCTGTATGGAGGGCCTGAAAGTCCTCAAAAGAGGGAGATTAATTGTGTTTTATTTCAAAGGCCTAACCTTTACATTTCCATTGCAACAAAGTAATTGAAGGTGTCATTATCAATATCACGAAGTAGCACTCAGCAATAACCTGCTCATAGATGTTCAGCTAGGGTTCTGCCTGGCCCACTCAGTTCGAAATCTCATTACAGCATTTATCCAAACATGGACAAAAGAGCTGATTTTCAGTGATGAGGTGAGAGTGACCGTCTTTGACATTGAGGGAGCGTTTGGCCAGGTGTGGCACCAAGGATCCCTAGAAAAACTAGAGTCAATGAGAGAGAATTGGGGTTGGGATGGGGAACTCTCTCCCAGCTGAACTGATACCCAGAACAAAGAAAGTTGTTAGAGGCCAATCAAATCAGCTCCAAAGGAGTTCTAGTTCCAACTATTTCCTTCATCAATGAATGTCTTTCTAACATAAGATCAGAAAGGGGTCTTTAGCTGATGATTGTACAGTGTTTGGCACCATTTGGACTCCTCAAATAATGAAATAGTCAATGCCTACATGCAAAAAATGATGTTGCCAGGAGGGAGGGTTTGAGCTATAGGGAGATGCTGAATAGGCTGGGACTAATTTCCCCGGAGCGTCGGAGGCTGAGGGGTGACCTTACAGAGATTTATTAAATCATGAGGGGCATGGATAGGGTGAATAGTCAAGGTCTTTTTCCCAGGGTAGGGGAGTCCAAAATTAGAGGGCATATGTTTAAGGTGACAGGGGAAAGACTTAAAAGGGATCTAAGGGGCAACTTTTTTACACAGAGGCTGGTGAGTGTATGGAATGAGATGCCAGACGAAGTGGTGGAGGTGGGTACAATTACAACATTTAAAAGGCATTTGGGAGGGTACATGGATAGGAAGGGTTTAGAGGGATATGGGCCAAATGCTTGCAATTGGTACTAGATTAGTTTGGGATATGCGGTCAGCATGGACATGTTGGACTGAAGGGTCTGATTCCATGCTGTACACCTCTATGACTCTAAAAGATACGGGTGACAGCATTCAGGCTTGGACTGATAAGTGCCAAGTAATATTGTACTACACGAGTCAGATCCAATGACCGTCTCCAATGAGAAAGAATCAAATAATCCTGCCTTGGTATTAAAATTGCTGACTCTGTCAGTATCAACATGTTAAGGTTTACTATTGAGCGGAATCTTAATTGGATCAGCTAGCAGCTATATAAGTACAGGGCTCCAAGAGTAGGTCAGAGGCTGGGTATGTGGAGGCAAGTAATTCTCCTTCTGGCTCCCCAGAATCTGTCCACCATCTATGAGGGACACATCAGGAATGTGATGAAATACTGTCACTTGCTTCAACCAGTGAAGCTCCAACAATACTTAAGAAGCTCAACACCATCCAGGAAAAAGCAGCTCACTTGATGGTATCTGACTACCATCTTCAACATTCATTTATCTTATCATCAGTTCTTAGTGTGTACCATGTACAAGTTGCACTGCACCAAATTGCCAAGCCTCCATTCACAGTATCTCTCAAACCCATGACCTTTAGCAACCAGAAGGACAAGGATAAGAACAACAGGCAGCTGTAAGTTCAACTCCAAGCCAAACATCATCCAGACTAGGAATTGTATTTCTCTTCCTCTACTATTGGTATGTCAACCAACTGGAATTCCCTCCCTAACTGCACTGCAGTTCTACTTATGCCATATGGATCACAGCAGTTCAAGAAGGCAGCTCACTGCTATCTTCTCTAGGGCAACTTAGGGTGGGCAATAAACATTGGCTTAGCCAAAGATACCCATATCTCTAAACAAATAAGTTAAACTGATTCAGAGATAAAAGGTACTGCAGATGCTGGAGAATCCGAGATAACAAGCATGGGGCTGGATGAACACAGCAGGTCAAGCAGCATCATAGGAGCAGGAAAGTGCAGAGTGGAAATTACTTTGCACCTGGGTTAAAGGTGTGTAAATGTATCTTTAAGTTTCGAATCCATTTGTTAGCAACAGTAGTGTCAATCAGGAATGTCTTAATTAATTTTGAGTTTTCAATGGAAGGAACGAATATTAAGATTTCATGGAAGGATGTTGGTTTGAGTAATTGAAACAGTAGTGTACTTTACAGGTCTGCCAGAGTGTGTGATTAATATGAACCAGTTTATTCTTTTCACAGGAACGTTGATTTTATAGTGTAGCAGCTTCCAAAGTATATATCTTTTAAAAGAAAATGCCGGCAGTTAAAATAGCCAATGCCATTGGCTGTGATCTTTATGGAAAAATGGATGACAATAGAAAAGTCAAGACTGAAACACTTCAATAAAAACAGAATCTGGCTTATTCCATTACCATAGAACAGTGGCTCTCAAAGTAGAAATACTTCAGCCAGGACACTGGGTAGAATTCCCTTGCTCTTCTTTGAAAAGTTCCAGGGCATTTCAAAAAAAATCCAGAGTCTTAGAGTCATAGAGTAATGCAACATGAAACATACCCTATAGTCCAACTCGTCCATGCTGACCAGATGTCCTAAACTGATCTAGTCCCATTTGCCAGCATTTGGCCCATATGCCTCTAAACCCTTCCTATTCATATACCCGAGATAAAAGCCTATTCATATACCCATCCAGTTGCCTTTTAAATGTTGTACTTGTACCCACTTCCTCTGGCAGATCATTCCATATACATACCATCCCTTGCCTGGAAAAGTTACCCCTCAGGTCCCTTCTAAATCTTTCTCCTCTCACCTTAAACCTATGTCCTCTCGTTTTGGACCCCTCCTGCCTTTGAAAAACATTGGCTATTCACCCAATTACACCCTCATGATTTTATAAACCTCTATCAGGTCACCCCTCAGCCTCTGATACCCCAGGGAAAAAGCCTCAGCCTATCCAGCCTCTTCCTGTTGATCAAAACCTCCAACAGTAGCAACATCCTTGTAAATATTTTCAGAACTCTTTCAGGCTTAACAATATCTTTCCTAAAGCAGGGAGATCAGAATGAATGCCGTATTCTAAAAGTGGCCTCACCAACGTCCAGTACAGTTGCAACATGACCTCCCAATTCCTACACTCAAAGCGTTAACCAATGAAGGCAAGCATGCCAAATGCCTTCTTCACAAGCCTGTCTACTGCCACTCCACTTACAAGGAAGTATGCATCTGCACCTCTATGTCTATTTTTTCGGCAACACTTCCCAAGGCCATACCACTAACAGTATAAATCCTTCTCTGGTTTGTCTTACTAAAACGCAATACCTCATATTTATCTAAATTAAACTCCATCTGCCACTTCTTGGGCCATTGGCCCATCTGATCAAGGGCTCGCTGTACTCTGAGATAACCTACTTCACTGCCCACTGCACCAAATTTACTTAATGTTCTTGCATCCTTTGTGTCTGGGATAGTGAATTCCACGACCCTTTGAGAAAAGTAAATTTCTCCTCTTCTCTGTTTTAAGACAGCTGCCCCTTATCCTAAAACTATAACCTTTTGTTCAAGATTGCGAACATAAGGAGAAACATTTGCTCTACATCGAATTTATCAGAGATAGTAGGAACTGCAGATGCTGGAGAATCTGAGATAACAAGGTGTGGAGCTGGATGAACACAGCAGGCCAAGCAGCATTAGAGGAGCAGGAAAGCTGACGTCTCGGGCCTAGACCCTTCTTCAGAAATGGGGGAGGGGAAGGGGGTTCTGAAATAAATAGGGAGAGAGGGGGAGGCGGATAGAAGATGGATAAAGGAGAAGATAGGTACAGAGGAGACAGACAGGTTAAAGAGGCAGGGGTGGAGTCGGTAATGGTGAGTGTAGGTGGGGAGTTAGGGAGGGGATAGGTCAGTCCAGGGAGGACGGACAGGTCAAGGGGGCGGGATGAGGCTAGTAGGTAGGAGATAAGGGTGGGGCTTGATGTGCGAGGAGGGGATAGGTGGGAGGAAGGACAGGTTAGGGAGGCGGGGACAAGCTGGGCTGGTTTAGGGATGTGGTAGGGGGAGGGGAGATTTTGAAGCTCATGAAGTCCACATTGATACCATTGGGCTGCAGGATTCCCAAACAAAATATGAGGTGCTGTTCCTGCAACCTTCAGGTGGCATCGTTGTGGCACTGCAGGAGGCCCAGGATGGACATGTCGTCTAAGGAATGGGAGGGGGAGTTGAAATGGTTCGCGACTGGGAGGTGCAGTTGTTTAATGCAAACCGAGCGTAGGTGTTCTGTAAAGCGGTCCCCAACGCTCCACTTGGTTTCCCCAATGTAGATGAGGCCACAACGGGTACAGTGGATGCAGTATACCACATTAGCAGATGTGCAGGTGAACATCTGCTTGATTTGAAAAGTCTTCTTGGGGCCTGGGATGGAGGTGAGGGGGGAGGTGTAGGGGCAGGTGTAGCACTTCCTGTGGTTGCAGGGAAAAGTGCTGGGTGTGGTGGGGCTGGAGGGGAGTGTGGAGCGGACAAGGGAGTCATGGAGAGAGTGGTCCCTCCAGAAAGCAGATAAGGATGGGGAGGGAAAAATGTCTTTGGTGGTGGGGTCGGATTGCAGATGGCGGAAGTGTCGGAGGATGATGCGTTCGATCTGGAGGTTGGTTGGGTAGTACGTGAGGACGAGGGGGATTCTGTTTTGGTTGTTATTGCGGGGAGGGGATGTGAGGGATGAGTTGCGGGAAATGCGGGAGACACGGTCGAGGGTGTTCTTGACCACTGAGGGGTGGGAAGTTGCGGTCCTTGAAAAACGAGGACATCTGAGATGTTCAGGAGTGGAATGCCTCATCCTGGGAGCAGATGTGGCCGAGGCAAAGGAATTGGGAATAGAGGATAGCACTTTTGCAGGAAGGTGGGTGGGAGGAGGTGTATTCTAGGTAGCTGTGGGAGTCGGTGGGCTTGAAATGGATATCGGTTTCCAGGTGGCTGCCAGTGATGGAAACAGAGAAGTCCAGGAAGGAGAGAGTGGTATCAGAGATGGTCCAGGTGAACTTAAGGTTGGGGTGGAAGGTATTCGTGAAGTGGATGAACTATTCGAGCTCCTCGTGGGAGCACGAGGCAGCGCCGATACATTCATCGATGTAACGGAGGAAGAGGTGGGGTTTACGGACAGTGTAGCTACGGAAGAGGGATTGTTCTACGTAACCTACAAAGAGGCAGGCATAGCTTGGGCCCATGCGGGTATCCATGGCCACCCCCTTTGTCTGTAGGAAGTGGGAGGAATTGAAACAGAAGTTGTTAACGGTGAGGACGAGTTCAGCTAAGTGGATGAGGGTATCAGTGGAGGGGGTCTGATCGGGCCTGCGGGACTGGAAGAAGCAGAGGTCCTTTAGGCCATCTGCATGGAGAATGCAGGTGTATAGGGACTGGACGTCCATGGTAAAGATGAGGTGTTGGGGACCAGGGAATTGGAAGATTTGGAGGAGGTGGAGGGCGTGGGTGGTGTCACGGACGTTGGTGGGAAGTTGCTGGACCAAGAAGGAGAAACTGATATCCATTTCAAGCCTATCGACTCCCACAGCTACCTAGAATACATCTCCTCCCACCCACCTTCCTGCAAAAAATGTCATCCCCTATTCCCAATTCCTTCGCCTCCGCCACATCTGCTCCCTGGATCAGGCATTCCACTCCCGAACATCTCAGATGTCCTCGTTTTTCAAGGACCGCAACTTCCCACCCCTCAGTGGTCGAGAACGCCCTCAACCGTGTCTCCCGCATTTACCGCAACTCATCCCTCACACCGCCTCCCCGCAATAACAACCAAAACAGAATACCCCTCGTCCTCACGTAACACCCCACCAACCTCCAGATCCAACGCATCATCGTCTGACACTTCCGCCATCTGCAATCCGACCCCACCAAAGACATTTTTCCCTCCCCACCCTTATCTGCTTTCTGGAGGGACCACTCTCTCCATGACTCCCTTGTCCGCTCCACACTCCCCTCCAGCCCCTCCACACCCGGCACTTTTCCCTGCAACCACAGGAAGTGCTACACCTGCACCTACACCTCCCCCCTCAACCCCATCCCAGATCCCAAGAAGACCTTCCACATCAAGCAGATGTTCACCTGTACATCTGCCAATGTGGTATACTGTATCCGCTGTTCCAGATGTGGCCTCCTCTACATCGGGGAAACCAAGCGGAGGCTTGGCGACCGCTTTGCAGAACACCTACACTTGATTCACACGAAACAACTGCACCTCCCAGTCACAAACCATTTCAACTCCCCCTCCCATTCCTCAGACGACATGTCCATCCTGGGTCTCCTGCAGTGCCACAACAATGCCACCTGAAGGTTGCAGGAACAGCACCTCATATTTCGCTTGGGCATCCTGCAGCCCAATGGTATCAATGTGGACTTCATGAGCTTCAAAATCTCCCCTCCCCCTACCACATCCCTAAACCAGCCCAGCTTGTCCCCGCCTCCCTAACCTGTCCTTCCACCTATCCCCTCCTCCCACCTCAAGCCCCAACCCTATTAACCTCATCCCACCGCCTTGTCCTGTCCCTCCTCCCTGGACTGACCTATCCCCTCTCCTACTCCCCACCTACACTCACCATTACCGACTCCACCCCCACCTCTTTAACCTGTCTGTCTCCTCTGTACCTATCTTCTCCTTTATCCATCTTCTATCCGCCTCCCCCTCTTTCCCTATTTATTTCCGAACCCCCTTACCCCCCCCATTTCTGAAGAAGGGTCTAGGCCTGAAACATCAGCCTTCCTGCTCCTCTGATGCTGCTTCGCCTGCTGTGTTCATCCAGCTCTACACCTTGTTATCTAATTTATCAATCCCCTTTAGTATCTCCTCTCTTTCTTCTAAACTCTAGCTTATTGTTACCCTTGAGAAGGTGGTGATGAGCTGCCTCCACCAGAGCTACACCCACCTGAGAGGTCATCGGTTTAACATTTTATTGGAGAGTACCACCAACAGTGCAGCCCCTCATCAGCACGACACTGCATCGGCATGTTAACTGCAGTAAGTGTGTAGACGATTGGATTAAGTGCATGGCCCCTTTAATTTTCCTATGCAGCCACGCAAGTAGGGTAACTCAAAAGAGGCAAACTTGTGTGAAGCTTATCTGGGAACTATCAGTTTGCTGTGTGGCCCTGTAGCTCAGAGAAATCATTGGTGTCAACTTGGATTATATACAGAAGTCTCTGGAGTTATGTTCGAACCACCAGCCTCTGACTGAAAAGCCAGAGCGCTACCACCGAACCACACAGATATAATAAAATTTAATTGGTATGGAATGTGGTGTTTGCAACAGTCATTATTCCACCTGGAAAATACGTTGAAATAAACATAAAACAATTGAAGAAAGTTCAGAGGTAAAAGGTACTGCAGATGCTGGAGAATCCGAGATAACAAGCATGGGGCTGGATGAACACAGCAGGTCAAGCAGCATCATAGGAGCAGGATGCTTGACCTGCTGTGTTCAT
>JAHRHZ010000070.1:16131658-16148732 GCA_024137785.1 Ginglymostoma cirratum
GACCTGCTGTGTTCATCCAGCCCCATGCTTGTTATCTATGAAGAAAGTTCAGTTTTATTTTGACATATATTTTAGTTATGAGAACCAGAGAACATTTGATTTGATTAATTGCTGTCATATGTACCTAGGTACAGTGAAAAGTTTTGGATGCAGTACAGGTAGTTCATAACATACAGGAATAAGTAGATTATTGGGTTTTTAGACAGATTTGAAGCAATGATTTTTGACTGAGCACGTAGCTGGATTTGAGATGCGCTGCCTGAGGGGGTGTGCAGGCAGATTCAATTGCAGCTTTCAAAAGAAAATTGGTTAGTTTTCTGAAGAGAAAAAAGAAGTGGCAGGTTTAGGATGAAAAGGTGGGGAAAGGATACGAGGTTGGGCAGTTGGGGAAAGACAGCACCGAGGCGATAGGTCAAATGGCCCCTTTATTAACTCGTAAACCACCTGACAATTGAAATTGTCAACCAGGAAACAACTGTTTTCATTAAATGGAACATGTGTATTTACGAAATTGTAATTGATTTATTCTTAGTGTTTTGTCCTGACTGCTGATCTTTTCAGAATGATTTAAGGTGAAGTATTCTTCTGTGTAAAAACATATGGAGAGAAAAGATGCAATTTTAGCAATCCCCGTACACGCCAGGAAAACATATGAAATTCCACAGCCCCAACCTGAGATTTCCCATCGATTACCATTGACAAGAGGGACTGTTCCTTAGTTAGCGTGCCACCA
Organism: Ginglymostoma cirratum; assembly: GCA_024137785.1. Classification (NCBI taxonomy): domain Eukaryota; kingdom Metazoa; phylum Chordata; class Chondrichthyes; order Orectolobiformes; family Ginglymostomatidae; genus Ginglymostoma; species Ginglymostoma cirratum. Next base: position 16,132,392 of record JAHRHZ010000070.1, read on the forward strand.
TTCTTCCGCCACCGGAGTTTAAAGCAGCAACTCTCGCATAAGCAATCTTTGGGAACCGGTGTGCGCACACAAAACAAGGTTGCATTTATGTTTATCCTCTCAACTAAAGCAACAAATTGCTTTGTTTTTGCTTACACGAAAGAAACGACACAATTCAAACAGCACATGAAATGATAAGGTTAGCAAATATTCGCAACGAGAGTTATCCTGCACGTATTTAGAAATGTTATTGGGAAGTTTGAGCACCAGATAGTTTTTCCCTGAGTCTGAGGGTACAAAAATCCCAAATGGGGGAGTTCACTTTCCTCCCCAGACTGTTGCAACACACACACACACACTTCCCTGTAAAGTGGGGTTCACAGGCGATAAATTTGATTTTAATCTAAATTTAATTAAACAGAGCAGACACCCTTCTTATCCATTACATTGTAAACACAAGGCATAACGTAGGTCTAGTTAGGATCTGAATGGGGGAGGTGACGGGGTGATTCAAATACACATTTTAAAAACGTTATTTTCTTTATAAATTAGAAAGAGGCGAGGCCATTCAGGTAGATGAGACAAGCTCCACTTTCTTCCGAATGTAGCACTGTGAAACTTTACGGATGACACCGGCTGCATTTAATTCATCCACTTCAAATTGAGATTTCAAGGTTGAAGGCACAGCAAAAAGTGCTCGCAAACTCCTGAAGAGGGTGGGATTGCATTCCCGTGCAATGAAGAAGGAGCAGCAGAATTAGAGGGGGTTGGGGCTGTAGCCAGGCTGGGATTTGAAGGCTCTTTCTTTCTGTACAGGGTTTTCACTCTCTCTCTCTCTCTCTCTCTCACACACACACGCAGCTCCGGAGCTGCCAACAACTCCAGTGAAATGTATCAAAGCTGATGATGCACTTCCGGGTGCAAGCGCGCCGCTCTGATTGGCTGCTCAGAAGTAACTCTTCCCTTGGGAGAAATAGCGGATCAGTCTGAGGCTCTCTCCCAACACCACCCCCCTCCACCAAAAAAAAGAGAAACTTACTGACAACTTCCCAAACAACACAGCTATAGGCAACTAAACAACAACAATAACACGAGCCACACTGGCTTCTCTGGGCACTAGTAGCCAGCATTGGCTTGGGACTTTGTGACTTTCTCTACAAACACACACACACACAACACTCAAGTTTGTGAAGCAAAGAGGGAAGAAGAAAGCGAGCCAGGAGCCGGTCAGGATGAGTCTACTGTCAACGATCGACACCAGCGCCTCTGTCTACCAACCAGCCCAGCTCTTAAACTGGGTCTATCTGTCTCTGCAGGACACTCACCAGCCGAGTGCTTTCGACGCCTTCAGACCGGAGCCGTCATCCCAGCACCATGAGTTGAACTACACCAAAGCTGCCGCCGACCTGGGAACTTCGCTCTATTCCAACTATCTCAATAACTTTTCCCAACTCCACAGGAACGAGGTGCGAATTCCCTTCAAATACAACCTTAACCAGTCAAATCTGCGGGCGTGATAAAACGTGTTATTTTTCCCTCAATATAATTTTTGATTGTTGTAAGGGGAGGGGGGTGGAGAGGAGGAAGAAATTTGAAACCAAAACTTTTTCTATGAATATTTTCCCTTAACACCCGCCATTAAACTGTGTGGGATATACATACAGAGAGAAGAAACATTCGGGCAATATTTCTGGGACTCTAGAAGTTTTATTTGTAAATTGTACTTGTTTGTCAGTGGAGCCTACTTTATCTCCAAGCAGAAGCTGCTCTGGACGTGTTGGCTAATCATTGACCTCTGTTAGTGCCATTAGTGGAGTGGCCCCGTTTCTGTCTGCGTCTGTCAGCCATTGGGAGTTTACGTGTTCGGTTTCATATTTTAAAGTCCGCCTTTCGTGTTGAAATTAAAATTTCGACTTAAATTCCGCCCGCAGTTCGCCGCCTCTCCCCCTTTCTTCCAGCGTGAGTCCCTCAGCCCCTGATTGACAACGTGCAATGGATTGCTTTACTGAGCAATACCTTTTCAACTTGCGGGATGTCGAGAGAGTCCTGGCAAAGTTTGTCCCCCCCTTGGTGAATCTGGAGGTTTTGTTTGGGTTCCGACGTCGGGTTGGGGTTTAGAAGCCAAATTCCATCCCCTTTCCCTCCCCCCAACCCAAAATAAAAATGACTAAGAGCGAAAAGTGTGGGCAGGATCCAGACTGCTGGTGGGTGTAATCTGTATCCTGTCCAGGGAGTGGTGGGGGAAGAGGCTGGTCAGTTTTCACTCAGTGTGTAAGATTTGAGATTTGACATTCTGGTGGAGGGTCAAGAAGAAAGCGCCATGTCACCGCTCCCTTGTTGCCCCGCCCCCCCCCATTCTGCAGTTGGAAGGTGAGGTTGGATCTTAATGGGGCACTGCCTGACATTGCTACAGGGGTGGGGGAAGCAGAAAGTACTGCCCCCTTTTACAAACTCACTTTGAAAAGTTACTGATCTTTATCTCTGATGTTGTCTCTTTTTATAATTAAAATGCGCACACGTACCTGGCAGAGTTGGTGATGAACTTTCCGGTTCATGAAGCGGGATTTGAAAACAACATTGGCTTGACACATATCCGGCGAGTTAGAGGTGACAGTTCAAAGTCCACCAGCTTGGAGTAAAGTTTGAGATTGGGTGTAAACAGTTTCCCACCAGAGGGTGATTGGTATCTGAAAATAACCACCTCAAAGTGCAATTGATTCCAGGTCACTTGGAGTCTTTAAATGACACCTTTAGCAATTCAGAAAGTTGATTGAACATTGTTGTGGTGCATTTCACAGGGGTGGCTAAGTAGGGGAAATCTGCCATTAACAAATACCCAACAGATTCTAATCAGTTAATCTCACTCTGCTCACCATAATCAAGGTTATTAAATCCTCTCCTGTATGCTTCCTCACTGCAGACCCTGCTCACCCCATGTTTAGTGACAGGCATCCACTTCCCTTAAAAGAACATTTTGCTATTTAAATTTTCAAACTTGTTTTCAGATCAACCTCTCCCACCCCAGATTCATTCATATCTGGTAACCTTGACCACCTCCACAAACCCACAACCTGCGTTTCTCTAATTCTGGTCTCTAACACAACCTGAATTTTCATTTGCAAGAACAGAAATTGCTGGAAAAGCTCAGCAGGTCTGGTAGAAACTGTGAAGAGAAATCAGAGTTAATGTTTCGGGTCCAGTGACCCTTCCTCAGAACATCTCATTTCTCCATCAGTGATGGCTAGGCCCTTCAGTTGTTTGGGGCATAAACCTTGGAATTCTCTCACCAAATCACTCCTCACTCTAACTTGCTTTTCCCCGATAAGATATTGTTAAAAGGTTCACACTTTCAGCTGTTTGCCCCACTGGGCTCAGTGTCAAACTTTGCTTTAAAATGCTCCTATGAAGCGACTTTGAATTATGCAACATGCATTATAGAAAGTTAACTTTATTGAAGGATGGAGTGGGACTGATACATCACATTACCTTTCTGTACTCCAAATGGCTCGCTCGTAATTAGCTGTTTACTTCATAAGGAATTTGGCAAATATAGTGCCTTTTTAATACAATGCAGTTTTACACTAGATTCACAGAGTGGTGAAATGAATCTTTTTTTTGTCAGCCAAATACAGGTCACTGGCTTCCCTGGAGAAGATGATGGTGACCTGCCTTCTTCAACTTCTCCAGTCCATTTGGTATATGTAGATCCATAATGCCATTAGAGAGGCTACTCCAAGATTTTGAATCAGCTACACTGAAGGACCAGCAGTTTCAATCTAGTGTGGTTTTTAGTGGAGCTTACAGATAGAGGTGTTCCCATGCAGATGCTGTCTTTGTCTTTTGAGGTCGTGCGTTTGGAAGGTGCTGTTGAAGGAGCTATTATGGATTGCTATAGTGCATCTAGTAGATGGTACACATTGCTGCTACACAGCAGAGTGAGGGAGTGAATATAACAGCATGGAACTTAGTCCTTTAGGCCTTTGTGTCCATGCTGGTCATCAAGGATCTACCTATTCTAATCCCAATTTTTAGTACTTGAATGTTGAGTATGATGGTTGGAGATGCCAATCAAGTGGGCTTTGTCTTGAATGATGTCAAGCCTCTTGAGTGTTGTTGGAGCTGCGCCCATCCAGGCAAGGGGGGAGTATTCCATCACAATCCTGACTTGTGCCTTGTAAATGGTGGACAGACTTTGGGGAGTCAGGAGGTGAGTTACTCACCGCAGTATTCCGAGTAACTGACCTGTTGTAGCCACAGGATTTTTACGCCAGTCCAGTGTAGAGAGTGGTTAATGATAATTCCCGGGATGTTGATAGTGAGGGATTCAGCAACGGTAATTAAAGGCAAAGTGGAAGGGTTTGAATTTTGAGGAGACCTAAGATTTTAGAAGAAGGGGTAAGGGCTTAGTAAGAGAATTGCAGAGTGTAGGACCGAGATAACTGGAGGACAAAAGGAGTTAAACTGAGCTTCGGGGTTCAATGCTAACTCTTGTTGATGAAGAATATGTTTAAAAATTTAACTTATCTGCACTGCATTCCCCCCAAGTATGTACAGATTAGTTTGTTCTATTGTTTTGCTCCTGCTCTATTTCCGTCCATTTACAAAGCAGGTATTATCTCCAGAAAGACTGCTAGCTTCTTAAAGGGGCCATTTTAATTGTACATTATGTCACAGCACACCTCCGTTAACTGAAAATAACTTTCAGGCTGTGATCGTTGCCCCTTTAAGAAAAGTGCAAGTTTAATTCTATGAGGACCAACGAGGCAATTCTTTGGAAGCTTCAGATATGGATTGGCCCAGACTGAAGAGGATAATCGGCCTGGCTCTCTCCGTGGAAAATAAAACCGTTTGCAATGTGGATAGCCTCTTTGTATCTGTGAGGGAGTGTTCCATGAACTGGGGTGGCAGTTACTGGGAATAAGGAGCTGTGTTTAAAGAAGCAGCAGCAGCAGGACCAGTCTCCTCTCTTTCTGTGTGAGGAAGGCTAACCCAAGGCTAATTTCTAGTGTCTTTTTTTATGTAAACGCTCTGGAGGTTCTTGGTCTCTTCTAAGCATTTCGAAATACTTGAAACAGAAAGGGTTCAAAAAAGATTTACAAGAATGTTACCAGAGTTGGATGGTTTGAGATATAGGGAGAAGTTGAATAGGGTGGGGCAATTTTCCCTGGAATGTCAGAGGCTGAGGGGTGACCTCAGAGGGTTATTAAATCATGGGGGATGTGAATAGGGTGAATAGACAAAGTCTTTTCCCCCACGATGGGGGTGGCGGGGGTGGGAGTCCAAAACCAGAGGACTGGGTAAACGAATAGGAAGGGTTTAGAGAGATATGGGCCAAATGCTGGCAAATGGGACTAGATTAATTTGGGATATCTGGTTGGCACAGATGAGTTGGACCGAAGGGTCTGTTTCTATGCCGAACAGCTCTATAACTCAAAATTCTAACTTCAAAGTACGAGGAGCAAATGCACAGAAGGAGAACTGGATTGTGGAATTGGTCACCCAGTGACAAGATTTCAAAAAGACACATCACTCGCGTTACCTTTTTTTAAAAAAAAATCCCAATTTCTAGACCTAGCATTTAATGACTCTGTCGTGGTTAACGTTAGAGTAGTAACCTGAAGCCCCCGCCTTCCCAGAGCAGGATGCTGGCAGTAACAGGGGTGTGGAGGCCGATGTATCGGGTTAAGTGTCCCTGACCTTTCTGACAGGTCGCTTTATTTAAATTCACCGCCGCTACTACAAAGCGGGCTTGTAAACATGACAGCTGGACTCAGTGCAAACCAGTTGTCGTCTCACCTAAAAATAGCTCGGTGCGTACTAGACACATTGGATGTGTTGGAAGCCCCGAATGTTTATTGTGGGGGTCCCAGGGTGGGATTCTCTTTTTAAAACATGCAAGCGTTGCCCGACTGTCCCTTCATTCATATTCATCGGATGGAAGTGTGAAAACGCACTTTAATCTTGCGGGGCAGGCAGTCCTGTCTAACAACTCGTCCTGTCTGCCACAAAACGCTGAAATAGAAAATAACAAACTACTCCTACCGTCTCCGCTGCCCCACCCCCTCACTCACCACCCTCAGCTTCCCCCGACCGCCCCGCTCCCCCATTCCCTCACTGCCTCAGCTCCCCCCATCCCTTGACCCTCACAGAGCATCAGGTTGATAGGCAGTATGAGACCAATTTCAGAAATTCTGCAATTCAGACCCATCTCTCCTGGATAGTTGCGTTCATTGTTACAATTCCTGATACTAATCCGTACCTTGAGTTCAATGTTCTAACACATTTGGATTTGTAATAGTTCAGTACCCACACAGTTGCTGATGTGAAACCGATTTCATTGATGTGAAATTGTGAGCAATGTTAGTGCGTGATTGGTAATTGGTTATGTTCCTAACACTAGACAAATGCACATTATATTTCCAAGCACCACATTATTTTCACCATGTTGGTCTACATAGTTTCGGGCCACAGAGATCGGTTTAACTGCTAGTTTTATTACATATAAAATATTTTCGATAGCCTAGCTGTATTTGAGAGCACACAGATACAGAAAGCAAGTAATTGAATGTTATCCATCATCCAGGCTATTACCAGCGGGTTGTACAAGAACGCTTCTCCCTACGGTTCTCTGAGTAATATCGTGGACGGGCTGAGCTCACTGACCGACCATTTCTCGGATCTATCCTTATCGGCAGAACCCCGCAAACCCGGCAAAAGACCTCCACCCAACTACCTGTGTCATCTCTGCTTCAACAAAGGGCATTATATCAAGGACTGTCCCCAGGTAAGAGCAATCTGAATTTTGCGAGAATCACAACTGGTTGATGTTTCGCAAGCACTGGAGATGCTGAATTTTACAGGTTGTTGGGCAGGTACAGTTGAGACCTGAGGGAAATGGTTTGTGTGGAACTAACACTTGTCCAGTCACCAGGTCATAGTGGATTATTTTAAAACTGAGTGTCAAAAGCAACAGCAAGTGAAATATTTAGTGTGCTTAAAGTGTTGGGTAAATACGTTCGCATTTAAAATATCTTCAAAATAAATTTTTTATTTTCTTTCATAAAGGTGTTATTTTTAACAGTACAGCTGAATTGAAAGCCATTAACAAAAGAATTGAGAATGTAATTAAGATTAAGGCATTGGTGCAATCATTACTTTTTAAGCTTTGTTTTGTTAGTGCTACCTGGTTCAGCTCCATCAGTGTGTTTTGAGACTTACATAGTAAGTTTGGCTCTGTCTGCTCTCAATTATTGCACTGCAAAAGAGTCAACTCTGGCTTGTCATAATTGCAGATTTACACCACCTCAATGGTAGTTTTCTCAGTCGCTAGAGTTTTGGTCAGTTACAATTCCTAAAGTACACATGTGTCAATTTTATATTGGCACCATCAACTTTCTTTCCAGACTCCCACTCATTTTGCATCATTCGGAGTATACCGAATTGGTTGAGATCGTATCAAAGTTTTTAGAGAGCCACAACAACCAGAATACCGTCTCCATGGGGTAGAGGACAGGATTGTGGAATTTGTGTGAATGAAAGTGGAATTTGATTTATCTAGTTATTGTAAATCAGTCACTGTAAAATTTCTTCGTTGAGTACTCCAGAAGATTTCTAATGAGGGCAATGTAACCATGAGCATTTATGTTTGTACACTGGCATTATTACCTGGTTATGCTAAAGGAGATTTAATCTCGAGATTGTGTTATAGATAGTGACCATTACCCTTCAGTGGCACTGTAGGCAGCATTAGCTGTTATGGACCAAACTAGGTTTATTCTGAATTTTGTACAGCTTCTGTTTGTGGAGTCTTATGCGTCTAAGGACTTTGCCAAGTTTCCTATTAGAATGATTTTGCTATCTTGAAAAAGACACTGGTTTGGAGGTCGTCAGAGATCAGCAATGGGAAATGCTCAAGTTGTGTCTCATTCTGCAGGAGGTCTGGACAAACAGGCTGGAATCTGGGCTGTCCGTCTGAAGCATGATAAAATCCAGATGTCTGATTCTAATCCACTGAGGCTATCTGTTCAGTCAGGGTTTGTGCTCTGTTTTACCCCAACTCCTTGCTTCTAACCATTAGATTTGAGACAGGTTCGAAACATGGGACATCAAACAGATCGAGAGAATCCAGAACACTCAACACTGGCTCAAACTTTTGAAAGCTGGATCAGGCACTACACTGGGGTATGGAGAAAAAGAAAAAGTCAGAATTGTGGTTTTAATCAGCCCAAGTGTTTAATGCTCTGAGTCAAAACAATCCTTGGTGTTTGTCAATAGAATTTTGTTAGATATATAATAGAGTTGCATGAAAATAAACATTGATTTTGGTTAAAAGGCTGAATAAATGCAATGTATCTTCTTCATAGTAGTAATCTGAATGGTATTAGCATTTCATCCAGTTTATCAACACCTTATTTAGCTTTTATGATATTTTCCCATTAATTTTTCTGGATGACTAGAATGTTGCTTAAACAAAAAAAAACACACTTAAATCAAGATTATTGTTCTCTCAAAATATTTAGGCACATCACTTTTAAATAACTTACCATTTAAATATTTGGTACAGTTTGCTATTTATGGTTACATCTTGAACTCAAGGCCCATTCACTGATTACCAGTTATAATGTCAACTCTATCTGCAGTTTTAGGTTAATATCCTCCTAAATTCGCTTTAAAAGCAGTAAATGGTTTTACTTGTTTAATAGTGAATACATTCTGTGCAACATGACAACAGTTTACGGTCAGTCTTTGGCTGTTACCTTCCAGGTGTCTCCGTCTGAAAAGCCATCAATGTCAATTAATTGTCAACAATGAAACTAATTATTGATTATGATCCAATTTCTTCCCAATATATTTAGTATTAAAGCTCATGGATCTTTGCGTGTAATTTTGATAAATCAGGAACATGGGTAATTTACTGGTGGTGGATAATTGGTGAAAAGTAACATGGATGGATTTGGTGGTGGGGGGAAAAAGGTCATTTGGTTGTGTGTGGTGATATTTCCAGGTGTGAAGTAAACAAAGAAGCCCTTGACTCTTGTGATGCATTAGTACTGTCCTTACCTCTGAGCCAGTGTTCAAGTCCCATGTGCTGCAGAAGTGTGTCATAGTATCTCTGGACTGGGTGATTAAAGAAATGTTAAAACCCATGGACTCAATGCGTACACAAGCATATGTTTTTAATGATGGCCCACTGTGTGTGAACAATTGCCCAAGTATGCTGATTATTTACTAAAATATAAGCAAAATATTGTGAATGGTGGAAGAGCAAAATAAAACTAAACTGCTGGAAAGCCAGCATCTATGAAGAGAAAAACAAGAGTTTATGTTTTGAAGCAATTATGACTACTTCAGAAGATGATATTGCCAGATCAGTGAAGTTTTTCCAGCATAACTTTTTCTTATATATCAGAGATTTGGACTAATGCTTCCTATTCATGTTTAAAGTCATTGTTCCTGTTATGTTTATAGTAGGCTAACTGTTCCCAGTGATATTGCTCACAGGTATTGAAGAATCCCAATTGTGTTTGAGAGCTTTCTATGCTAATTTGCCTTGTTTTTTAAAGTCAAAGCTCCAGGACAATTGCTGAACTGAGGAGTTAAAGAGACAACTGTTGAGCTCAATTAACTTAAATTACTCTGTGTAGTGGCAGCAGACTGGGTAGAAGCCAGGTTATCTCAAGGTCAATCTGGAAAATTTGTGCCTTTTATAAGGCAAGTATTTAGTTGAGTGCATTGTACAAAGTACAACTCTGCAGCGTGATGAGAATTTGTAAGAACTCTAACCTTCAATTTTTCTGTGAACAAAGTAAAGGCTACAGATTTGTTTGGAAATTTATCATGTATGTGACATGTAGTTTGGTTATCTAATCATATAGACCAAGAAATCCTCGGGTGTATTGACTACTGATGATTAAACTGGCTGCAGAGTGGTAATGGGATGTTATGGTTGGAGCACAGTATAGTCAGGATCAACATTAATGAAGAAAATCAAACAGGAGCTCTGTTTTCCATTGGCATTGCTTGAAATTATAGGCATACAGACATCAGGGTGAGGGAAAGGGTAGGCACTGATGCAGTCAGTACTCCTTGTTGGTACATAACAGCCAACAATACTACAGGAATGATGTGGAGGCTTTGGAGAGGGTGCGGAAGAGATTTACTTGGATACTGCATGATTAGAGAGTACGAGCTATACCGAGAGGCTAGAAAACTCAGGTTGTTTTCTCTGGAGCAGCGGAGGCTGATGTGACGACTTGATAGAAGTTTATAAAATTGTGAGATGTATGGATAAGGCTGACGGTCAGAATCTTTTTCCCAGAGTTTAAATGTCTAATACTGGGGAGCGTGCATTTAAGGTGAGAGGGGGAAAGTTCAAAGGAGATATGAGGGACAAGTTTCTTTACAAAGAGAGTGGCAGGAGTCTGGAATGTGCCAGGGATGAAGGCAGATGCAATAGGAGTATTTAAGGGACTTCTAGAAAAATACATGAATGTGCAAGGAGTGGAGGAATATGGATCAAGGACACATAGAAGGGATTAGTTTAATTTGGTGTCATGTTCAGCAGAACATCTCGGGCTGAGGGTTTGTTCCTGTGCTGTACTGTTTTATTAACATTTACTTCAGATGCTTCCAGTTTGTTGAGGTAAATCCATGCTATACCTCTGTAGGAATCATTGGATTAGTGGAGTAGAAGGAGAAGCTGATCAAGAGTTTACTTTGGGACAGTTCACAAGAATACAAATTACTTGCAGCTATGTCCAGCATTAGATGTGATTCTGTAATTGAACAGCATTTGTTGGATCATCCTGAGTGTGTAATGAATTGCACTGACAGCCAATTTAGGATTGTTAGCCGGTCTTGTAGTGTGGTACACAAGAGTGTCCTGGAAGATGCATATATTAGTTCCCAGGGCCCTGTTTTTTACTTTGCAGATAACAGAAAGAAGATGTACATTTGTTGTGCCTGTTCCGACTCACCAAAATAAGTGACAGACATTCGCAGGTTCTCAGCGAAGCACTGAGCAATCAGAATCAACCTGCATGGTTTAAAGTGCAAACAAAATAGTGGCAATGGAATAGTGGCAATGGGGGTTTTTCTGATGAAGGGTTTAGGCCCGAAACGTCAAGTTTTCCTGCTCCTATGATGCTGCTTGACCTGCTGTGTTCATCCAGCCCCATGCTTGTTATCTCGGCAATGGAATTGAACCTGGATACGTGTAAGATAATGCACTTGGGGTGGGCAAATAAGGCAAGGAATCACACAATGAATGATAGACACCTGGAAAGCACTGAAGAACGGCAAGATATGTTTATATCCATAGATCCCTGAAAGTATCATGGTAGGCTGGTTAAAAAGACGTACAGGATATATTCCTTTATTAGCTGAAGTACATAATCCAAGAATAAAGAGGTTATATTAGAACTGTATAAAACACTGGTAAGGCCACAACTGGAGTACTGTGTGCAGTTCTGGTCACCGCATTTCAGGAAGCATGTGACAGCACTAGAGAGGGTGTAGAGGAGATTTACCAGGATGCTAGATAACAAGGTGTGGAGCTGGATGAACACTGCAGGCCAAGCAGCATCATAGGAGCAGGAAAGCTTGACGTTTCGGGCCTAGACCCTTCATGCTGCCTGGTTTGGAGATCCTGAGTCATGAGAAAAGATTGGAGAGGCTGGGGTTGTTTTCTTTAGAGTAGCAAAGTTTGAGAGGGGCCCTGAAAAAGGTGCATAAGAATGAGGAGCATAGATAGAGTGATATAGGAATGCATAGTTTCCATTAGTAGCGAGGCCAAGAACCGGACAGCATCGATTTAAGCAAAGAGGAGAGTTGAGGAGAAACTTTTTTCACTCGGAGTGTGGTAGGAGTCTAGAACTTATTGCCCGAAAGTGTCTTAGAGTCAGAAGCTCTTACATTGTTTAAACAGTTGCCATATCCTCTAGGGCTGTAGGCAAAAGCTGGAAAATGGGAGTAGTGTAGTCTGATCTTTGAGCAGCATGGGCATAATGGCCTGAATGGCGTTCTGTGCTGTAAATGTCTGGAGTTATGGTTTTTCTGTTGTTTTGGTATTTTTGCAAAGTGTCCTGATGAGTGCAAGACAAAACCTGTGACAAAATACTGCATAGGAGCCATCTGTGATGGAAAACACAATTTCTGCCCTGCCTTCTGGGTTCCTGTTGATGTCAGAACACAGATCAAAGAGTGGTGTTCAGTTGGATGAGCAAGTAGAACAGCAGCCCCCGTGGAATTGTGAACATCTTTGAAATGGAAGCTCCTCGGAATGCCAAAAGGCTTTATTGCTAATTATGACTCCTTTCCCCACTTCTCCCCTCTCGCTCTTCTGTTTCTACAACCTCCTAGAGCTCCAATTACTGATGAACAGTTTGGCTAATGAGGAGCCTACATCAGTGATGCTAGGAGCAGAGATAAGAGGATTGGTTTAATTCAACTGTGGAATTTTTCCTTCTGTAAGTTCAAGCATTACCCTATCATCTGGCATGTCCTGTTATGACTTTGTCAAGATTGGACATGGAGGAATTTATTCTATGACCTTGTTGTAACAGCCAGCTATATTTAATTACAAGGGTCAGCAGCTCTAAGTAGAAATTTGTCGCTGCCAGTTTTTCTTTCTCTATCATTTGTTTCTTGTGCATTTTGTTTCACCATTTAGTATGGCTGGGTAAGTACAAAAGAACTGCAGGTGCTGGAGATCTGAAACAGACAAAAACAGAAAGTGCTGGAGAAACTCAGCAGGTCTAGCAGCATCTGTAGAGAGTGAGAACAATGTTCTGAAGAGGAATCAGTTGACTCAACGTTAAGTTTTCTCCTCACAGATGATGCCAGACATACTGAGTTTCTCCAACAATTTATGTCCATGGTTAGATAAGTGTCTGGTTACAGGTTGAGTACAGTATTGTCTATTGACAGTGCACCTCTGCAAAGGATCTTACAGACACACTTTTTATTCCACTCCCCTCCTACCCTGTTGAGGAAATAAACAAAACAAAAACAGCTCCTGGTAATAATTAACAAAGCTAGTGTGTAAAGGTTGGACCAAATCCATCAAAGTAAATAAAATGCTCCAATTTCACAAAGAATCAAGACTGTGATCGAGTGCCAATTTTGAGGCTGACATTCATCAGTCTGTGTCTTTGCTTTGATCAAATGCACCAAAGTAATCTAAAATCCACATTGAGAGAGAACATATTTCAAAAGTAAAATAGGCCAAGAATGTTCATTTTCTTCCAGTTATGGGATTTATTTTGTTCAATGCTTGCCATCGCTTACTTTTCTACCCAAGCCAAGTAATTAGATTCCTGTGGTATCACCTTGAAAACTTTAAAATCTAGTTTCTTCAGTTTTTGTACAAGATGTAGGCAGTGAACACATACTATTGAAAAGACTGTACTGGAAATTGATGATAATGTATGAAATGGCACTGAATTTGGATTTCAAGTTTCATTACACAGGGATCTTTGTCGATTAAAATTTCATTCTGTCTCAACATCCATTATTTGTTCGTAACACTCCTGTGAAACAACTTGCGATATTATTTAGTTCATCTGATTTAATTTATTATTGTCACATGTACCTAGGTACAGTGAAAAGTTTTGTTTTACATGCAGTGCATACCATACAAAGATCATAGGGTGACAGAACAGAGCAAGGAATACAATGTTACGGCTGCAAAGAAGGTGCACAAAAAGCAAGATCAACGTTAGACTTGAAATTTGAGAGATCTGTTCAGAAGTGTAATAACAGCAGGGAAGAAGTTGTTCTTGAACCTATTGGTACATGTGTTTGAGCTTTTGAATCCTCTGCCTGATGGAAGAGGTTGGAAGAGATTATAACTGGAGTAGGAGGGGTCTTTGATGTTGGCTGCCTTTCCAAGGCAGTGAGAAGTGTAGACAGAGTCAATGGATGGAAGGTTGGCTTGTGTGATGGTCTGGGCTGTGTTCACAACTCTCTCTGTAGTTTATTATGGTCCTGGGCAGAACAGTTGTCATACCAAGCCATGATACATCCAGATAGAATGCTTTCTGTGGTGCACCTGTAAAAGTTGGTGAGAGTCCTTGTGTGCATACTGAATTTCCTTAGCCTCCTGAGGAAGACGAGATGTTGTTGTGTCTTCTTGGAGTTCACAGACTTTGTCACTAAAATTTAGGCCCTTAATTTCAATGTTCCTGTCCTGGCCTAGCTCACCAGACCAAACTTTACAAAAGGTTCCTGGTTGCCTTAACTAGGGACGTGCATCTTTCCCCAGGTTCTCTCCTATCTGACTTCATTGCCTCTCCGTCATCATCTTAACCATGACCCTGCATTTTGCTCCCTTGACCCCATTCCCTCCATATTATTGACCATCCAGTTTCTCTTCCTGTTGACTGATACTGTTAATAGTTGACAGTTCTTTCCCTTTGCGTACTTACTAATGTCTCTGAAAGCAAACAGCCTCAATTCCATCATCCATGCAAGTTCCCTGTTCTGTCCCAAGTCCTGGAGCAAGCTGTCACTTTCTGAATCTGTGTCCATCTTTCCGCAAATCTGTTTTAATCCTTCCAATCATTATTCCTGCCACATTTCTGAAATGGTGCCATCAGGAGGAAAGATGACAGTGTAGATGCAATGTCACTTGACTAGTAATCCAGGCTAAAACTCTGGGAACAAAGGTCCAACTCCCATTCAACACCAACAGCTGGTGGAATTTAATTTGAAACCAGATTCAGTAGTAACTAATGTTAAAACCCACCTGGTTCACTAATGTCCTGTGGGGATGGATATCTGCTGTACTTACCTGGTCTGGGCCTACATGTGATTCCAGGCCTACAGCAATGTGGTTGATTCTTAACTGCCCTGAGAAATGGCCTAGAAAGTGACTCATGTCAAGGGTAATTAGGGATGGTCAATAAATGCTGATCTTACCATCGATGTCTTATGATGAGTCACATCCTATGGTAGAATTTGTAACTTGTGGAATGCCAATTCTCATCAAGCATGGGACAGAGTGTGGGCCACATGAACTACATTAGCTGCTACAGAGATTGAGCCTTCTCTGCTGGAGAAATTCTGTGATATATTCTTGCCATCCAGCCAATTGGCCACATAATACCAGCACCCTCTTATCACCCATCTTTATCAAAGTCACAGTTAACATACCACGTGTCTGTGAATATGGTGAACATTCCACCATCCTTCCACATTTCCCTTAACCTCTCTACAATATTTTACACAATAGGGTGGCATGGTGGCAGCTCGGTGGTTAACACTGCTGTCTCATAGCACCAAGGATGTGTGTTCTATTCCAGCCTCAGGCAATTATCTGCATGGTATTTGCACGCACTCCCCGTGTCTGCATGGGTTTCCTCCAGGTGGTCCGGTTTCCTCCCATGGGAATTGCTAAATTGCCCATAGTGCCCAGGGATGTACAGGCTAGGTGGGTTAGCCAGGAGAAATGTACGGTTACAGGTGTAGGGTGGGGGGTGATTCTGGGTGGGATTTTCTTCAGAGGGTTGGTGTGGACTTGTTGGGCCGAATGGCCTGTTTCTATGAATCAACCACGTTATTCTGCTCTTTCCTTCCTCTGCTGTCCAGTTTGGTGACATCACCCTCGTCTAATACCATCTTTTCCTACCCAAATATCAGCCTGAGGAACATCTGCATCATCTTCTCTACTGTTGTCTCTGATTCACTGCACGGGGACCTACCACTTTTCAGTTTGAAGTATCTATTCTCAATGTCTTCAAGATGGCGCACAAGAACACAAGCTTATTCGCCACCTTCTTTTCCTCAAACTGGCTGTTGGTCCAAAATTACAGTAGTATACTATGTTTTAAATTTTAAATTAAACTAGGTGTTAAGATTAGGGAATTAATCTGTTTTCTACAGGTTTGGGTGTCATGCTTTCTAGGTGTGCGTATTTGCATTTGTGTTTTTTGTCATGACCACTGCCCTGTCCCAATTAAATGTGCATCAGATGCAAAAATATCCCTGTTCGCTTCAAATTCTCCTGTCCCACTTAAACCCAAGGAATAGGTAGTGGATATGTGTTATTGGCTTCCATTTTGTGGCAGGGCCCTGCTTTAAATTGCTTTAATGGTCACTCCATTGCAGCTACAAATCCCTGACCAGGAGCTGAATGATTTAAAAAGTAAACCTTTCTAGGTTGTGGAAGATTGGCAAAATATAGTTTGAGGACTGATGTTGGGGAGCCAGTATGACCAATAAACGGATTGATTTTCTGGGCAGAATAGTTGAGCTCAGTTCCGATTGGTGTGATTTTTGGTGTGTGTGTGTGTGTGTGTGTGTGTGTGTGTGTGTGTGTGTGTGTGTGTGTGTGTGTGTGTGTGTGTGTGTGTGTGTGTGTGT
>JAHRHZ010000070.1:16149132-16189597 GCA_024137785.1 Ginglymostoma cirratum
CACCGGACCTGAAATGTTAACTCTGATTTCTCTTCACAGATGCTGCCAGACCTGCTGAGCTTTTCCAGAAACTGTAGTAAATTGTTGGTTGACTCTGCAAAAATGCTGTTTGTTCTTAAACATTAGTGAACCAGCTGGGTTTTTAGGTACCTACTCAACCTTTACAATGTGTATTTTGTAGTGTAAACATCAAGCAAGTCAATCCATTGTTTACTTTCTTGAACATTGAGGAAACAAGATGAGCATTAAATGCAGCCTTGTTAGAGTTGACTACATCTCAAATAGAAATTATTGTCTGCTGACAATCTAGACCAAGAATCTACAAACCATGGATTGTCAGCCGCACCATCTTTGTTTCATATGACCCAACCAAACTAGTCTGATAGGTGTATACATTTTGCATGCTCTGTTTGAATTCCAAAGACCTGGAGTTTTAGAAGGCCAAAGTTTGGTACGCCGTTGTTGTCTAATGACTACTAAACCAGTCTGCAAAACTGATGTCTTGAAATTATGTAAGTGTTCAGAATTGTGAACTTAAATCCTATACATAGCTCTCAAATCTCTGTGCTATCTATATTTGGGTTACAAAATGCTGGGATAGCTCATATCTAATGCATTTCTTGGATATTCACTAATTTGCTCAAGTTATGTCATGTAAATGCAGTTATAGGAATAATTTTAAAGAATTAAATACTGTTTCTAGTAGGTTTCTCATTCTGTTCCCTCCAGCATATGCCATTGGCTGGTTAATTTAGGAGGCAGCAACCTCCACCTTCTGTCCAATCTGTTGGGCACCTGGGTCGCCTCAATGACTAAGAGTTGATCTGTTTCATGGTCTGGTCTGCATGTTTTGGGGTGACACCGAGTGGTGTGGTTCATGGAGTCATGGACATACATTGCCATTGGATGGCGTGATATGGATTTATCACTTGGATTTGGCATCCATATCATTTGAGCTGCACATAAAATGCAATCAGCAATCTGTGGGCAAATGGCCAAGTCTTTGTCTGCATCTTCAGAATGCCTTCTACTCCATGTGCCTTTGCTTCTTCATTTGTTACTCGTCCTTTGGCTGCCGAAATCCGGGAGAGCTGAGATGTAGTGCATTTTAAGACAAGGAGTGCTGATGGGAGACAGTCGTTTGAACCTTCCTGGAGCAAGTGGAAAGTCACAGGAATGATCGAGGAGAGATCCAACTTCAGGAAGTTATTCAACTCAAGGACATCTGGCCATAATAACACAATGCACCAAGATCCCACAAAAATTAAATGGATTAATTGGACATGGCAGTGATTGACAAAACCAAATGAAATCTCTAGTCCTCTGCTTTTGGAACATATATATTTATATAAACACTGAAAATCTCAGTTTAACAATTCACCCAAAACGTAGAACCACGTAGAACGCAGCACACTCTCATTGTTACACTGGAGTGCAAGTCTAGCAAGTCCTAAACTCAACCCTGTGCTTCAAGTTAATAATACTGATTGGATTCGGCTCACATTACACTCAAGGGTTGATGATTACAAGTAAATTATGGCAAGATCCTCAAGTCTTCCTTCCTAGTCCGTACATGTTGGATAACACCTGTCTCCACCCGTATTGGTGGAAAACTGCTGCATTGTTTTTGTTTATTTTTCTGGCTACCTGTTAAACCTGAAAATTTGCCCTGATATTGCAACAGGTTTAATATCACAATGCCAAAATGGCATTAGAAAGTGTCTTAGTGCATGATTTAGATCTGAACCACAGACCTGGTTTTAACTTCCCCACTTGGCACAGGTGGGACCAAGGTGGTTTTTGGGGTGACTACCACTTTACTTCCTGCCCAATTTTACGCAGCATTGGAAATTATTGGAGTGTAAAGATAAGTGTGTACACCAGGCATCTGATCCAAAGGTGTTTCCACTCTGTTGAGTGATCTTGGTTAATATCTGGGCCAGAGGATCTCCAATGTACTTGAAATTTCACCCTCTTTTCGACATATTGTAGGAGTTGTAAATGAGATCAAGACCAGTCATATCCTAATGAAAAGGGTATGATTTATATTATACTTTTGAATTTGGATTTCAAAATAGAAGCAGATGGGTTTTGGTTTGTACAGTGAAGTTTTTGTCTTAAAAAAGGTCCAGAGGTCATTTGGATAGTGACCTAAACACTTCATTTCCATGAAGGCACATGACAAAGACAGTACATCTAGCAGACCCTGTAGTCTTAATGGATAAAATGTTTGTATTGTTGGGTTTATGACAGGCAGTGTAAGTTTAAACTTGACTTCAGAACAGAAGGTATAAAGTTCCAGTCTAGAAGACCCCAGAGTTCAGTTGAGAGGTTAGAAAAGCTTTTCTTAGTAGGAGAACCAAGTTTGTTAGCGAACCAGTCACTTCCACTGAATTGGTTTCTAGCTTATGGAATTTCCAACCGGGGTGTGCTTGAATAAAAGTCTTCAAGATGTTAGTGCTGAAGAAGATTTCAGGCCATCAGAATTGAATGTTTTATGCCAGTTGGTTCAGAATAGAATTGTTTTTAAGAGGTTTCAACAGTTCATGGGAAAGGAAGAGGAAAGCTTCAGTGAGGTAAAGATTTAAAATAGCTGAGAAAGGAGTGACATTTCTCTGGGATTGAGTTTCTGTAATGGGTGGTGCTGGAAAACCAAATGAACCTTTGTTCTGATGTTTCTGTTAAGACCTATCTAACCATTCTGCGTATACAATAAAGTTTCATTCTGTTGTTAAAATCTGCGGCCTTGTGTTGATATGTTTCAGTGACCAATCACCGTGGTACCCAAATGCAAAACTTAAACACATCGTGTATCAAGTGAAATTTCTAGAATTGATTTGTCCAGTCATCAGGGATCATAACAATATGATGTAATAAGGGTCTCCACTCCTAAAGTTAATTGCATGTAAAATGAGCATAATCTTTACCATAAGACGTTCAACTTTGGCCAAACACAATCCTCAGATTTCAACTAAAATTATCATGGCATGCCCTTGATTCTTCCAGTTGTAAACTGGAATTTAATCTGCTCTGATGCACCGAGACCCAAGTGAGAATGGACAGAACCCTGAAATGCGATGCCCAAAATAGCAGCAAAGATCTCGTAACAATGGAGTTTGTGGGGTCTGCTGCCACGCTGCTCGCCATAACCCTCTTGGCCTTTTATAGTCAATCTCATTGATGCATAAATTTCCCAGGAAACCTCTTGGGAAACGCATTGGTTTAGTGTCAATGTTTAAAGAATTCAAAGGTATCCAGATTTAGACACATCAGCATTTGTTTCTTCTTGTTCCACAAACTCTCTCTGGTCTGGTTAAAAACCTACACCAACTTGTGCATTGCCATTTAGTCTGAGGACACTGCTTTGGTTGTTCTATTTCTTAAAAAAACTTTGAATATTTTTAACCAGCCGTCGAGCATCTTTTCTACTCGACTGATAAGTGAAACTTTGCACTTGGAAATGTCTTATTATTTTTGAAGTTTGAAAATGTTGAATGTATGTCCATATGGACAGTACCTGTATTCAGAAGAAACTGACCTGTCAATACATGCTCCAAGGATTTGGGCTGGAGGCAGCTCAGGCTGTTTCTGTGCTCTGGGCGGTATTATGTTACAAACTGGGCATGTATACTGAGGATTCTTTAAGCATGAGTCAAACTTTGAATCTCAGCCTCAAAAGGAGCTAAATGAGGGGGAGTAATTCATGTAAGATATTAAGTGGAATAGAAGATGTTGGTTCACTGAAATAATTTATAGGGAACAAATAGGACTGCATGTAACTCTCTCACATTCTGAAGTGAAGAAACAATGTTTCATGCATGCAGTGACTGATGTTTTGAATGGTCCTCCAATTAGTGCAATGGTAGTTGAGTACTGATGATGAGACCATCAGTTTCTAGGGAAAGATGAGCTAAGGGCATTTATCATTGCTTCCTGGATCTTCAATAAAGAGTTAAGTTCAGTGCATTTATTCTACTGATCTGCCATTTTATCTCCCACTCTTCAGCCCAGCCAAAATTCTGAATTTAAATGGTGGGATCTGAAAGATGAGCAGAAATTTTGCTTGAACTTCACCGCAAATTGCAACCTGGGGGTTTGCTTTGTCAATTCCTTGCTACAGATGCTGGCTCAATCATAGTCATACAACAGAGAAACAGGTCCTTCTGACCAACAAACACCAAACTACACTAATCCCATAAATGTGGCACTTGTTTGGAGATTGAGACCTACCCTGGACCATTCCAATAGAATGGGAAAAAGTGATCAATTCCTGACTGGTTTTAAATTTTAAATGTTTATAGTCAGTAATAAAAACTAAAGGATAAAGCCTCCATGGTCCTAGAGGACCAAAGTCCTGCTCTGTCATTTTTGAGAGTGAGTGAGAGAGAGAGAGAGAGATGACTGATAGGGGTTTAGCCTGAGGGTCACCATGCCTTAGGTGAGTGGAGAAGTTGAGAAGGTGTTGGGTTATTGAAGATCAGTGATGCTTGGGACATGTTAGAGTCCCAGCACCTGTGGCAGCCAAGATTCCAGTCTCTGACCTTTTACCCAATGTCTCCTGCTGGAAGTGAAGGTTCAGTGCTGCTGGGATTGGGCTCAGCTATGATATCTTTTTGCCTTGGTTGTAATGTTGCTTAATGCCTTCCTGTGAATTTTTTTTTAATATATTCATTTGTGGGATGTGGGCGTTACTGGCTGGGCCCAGCATTTATTGCCTGTCCCTAGATGCCCTTGCGAAGGTGGTGCTGAGTTGCCTTCTTGAACTGCTTAGTCCACCCGCTGTGGGTTGACCCACAATGCCATTAGAGAGGGAATTCCAGGATTTTGACTCTGTGATAGTGAAGAAACGGTGATACATTTCCAAGTCAGGATGTTGAGTGGCTTGGAGGGGAACTTGCCGGTGGTGGTGGTCCCATGTATCTGCTTGAGCATTTACAAGAAGCCACTACCGATATCTCTGGAAGTGTATTCCAGCAAAAGTCACTTGCTTAGGTTCTGACTCATCTGAGTCTGACTCATCAACCATTCGGTTGTTGAAAGAAATACGGCAATTGGAAAGCACTGCTTAGTACGTAATATCAAGCTTTTTTTACAACCATTCAACAAACTAATGTCAAGACACATCTCATTCTACTTGATTTTACCAACCATCAAGCATGCCTGTGGCTATTTTTAGCTTTATCTACACAAAATGTACTCATGACCTCAGGACTCAAAGCCAAATTGTGAATATAAATCAAAGAACAACTTTGACTGTGGAGAAATGTGAATTTATTTGCTGAAATACCATAGGTTTAACTTAGCAACACCCGTCCTAATATAACCAGATGTCGCCGTACTATTCTCAGCTTCTATAATGAAATGAAATCATATTGCCGCAAGGTTAAATCTATTTGCCCACATTTAGCCTGTGGCATCATGAACCCAGTAAGCCTGTTTTAATATCTATTCTAACTTGTTGGCGTGCTTTAGGGTTGCTGTTGCTGTTAGCCCATAACATCTATGAAGGGTCTTCAATGTCATCAGTTTCTGAGTCCATGTCTCATCCGCTTTTCTATTTCTGAAGTTATTGGCCGATTAGTAATGGTCGCTAAACACTAATAAAGCACATTTTCTGTAAAGGTGAGATAACAAGGTGTAAAGCTGGATGACCACAGCAGGCCAAGCAGCATCAGACGAGCAAGAAAGCTGACGTTTCGGGTCCGGACCCTTCTTCAGAAATGGGGGAGGAGAAGGGGATTCTGAAATAAATAGTGAGAGAGAGGGAGGCAAACGGAAGATGGATAAAGGAGCAGTTACGTGGAGAGAAGACAGACAGGTCAAGGAGGCGGGGATGAGGCTGGTAGGTAGAAGGTGGAGGTGGGGGTGGGGATTGAGGTGAGAGGAGCGGATAGGTGGGAGAAAAGATGGACAGGTCAAGGAGGTGAGGATGAGCTGGGCTGGTTTTGGGATGAGGTTGGGGGTGGGAGATTTTGAAGCTTGTGAAGTCCGTATTGATGCCATTGGGCTGCAGGGTTCCCAAGCGAAATATGAGGTGCTGTTCCTGTAACCTTCAGGTGGCATCGCTGTGGCACTGGAGGAGGCCCAGGATGGACGTGTCATCCAAGGAGTGGGAGGGGGAGTTGAAATGGTTTGCGACTGGGAGGTTTCTGTAAAGGTGATGTTTTATAATCCCATCTGCTTACTTGTAACTGGGATACAAGTCCCAACCTGGTGGGACATTACCTGTCTTTGTTGCTTTCCCGAGCCAGCCAATATTCTGGCCTCTGACACATTGATCTGCTTTTGGTGGGTTGACCCGTGGAATTCAAGCAATACTGAATGTTAAGCATACATGTTTTTGGTGTGCTGCCCATTCCTATGCTGTCCTGATTTTTATGGGTGATGTGCATCCTTTAAATTGTTGTGGAATAGTTAATAGAAAGTACATTGCATGGTGTGAATCAGGAGCAGGAATGGGCTATTCAGCCCCATCAGCCTGCTCCACCATTCAATAAGATCAAAACTGACCTGATTTGTAAGCTCAATCCACATTCCCCCGATAACCTTTTAAACACTTGCTTGACAATGTCTATCAACCTCTACCTTGAAACTGTTCAAAGATTCTGCTTCCACCAATTTTTCAGGAAGAGATTTTCAAAGACTCATGACTGTGTGAGAAAGAGTTTTGTCTGATCTGTATTTTAAATTTTTTTTTTTGAACTGTGAGCCCTCATTCTAGATTTATTCATAAGAAGAAATATCTTCTCCACATCAAACCTGTCAAGATGCATCACAACTTTATATGTTTCAATCAAGTTGATTCTTCCAATTCTAAACTCCAGCTGATATAAATGTAGCCTATCCAATCATGCCTCATAAGACAACCTGTCCTTTCTAATATGTCTCCTCTGAAACGCCTTCAACACGTTTACTTCCTCCTTTTAAACAAGGCGACCAGCACTGTGCACAGTGCTGCAGATATGGTCTCACCGTTGTACAGCTGAAGCATAGCCTCCATTCTTGTGCATATAGTTCCCCTCAAGATAAATGATAACGCTCTGTTATCTTTCCTAATTACTTATTGTATCTTCATACTAATCTTATGTGATTCGTGGACGAGGGCACCCTGCTCCTCTGCATCTCTTCAATCTCTCAGCACTTAGGTAATCCGCTTTTTTAAAAATAAAATTACTGTTGTGAAAATAGACAATCTCAAACTTTACTCCATTTACCACACGTCTGCTCACTCACTTAACCTTTTTGTGTCTGCTTTGTGACTTAATTTCCTACCTGTCTTTGTGTCTTCAGCAAATTTGGCAACCATGCTTTCCATCCCTTCACCTAAGGGTGTCGCAGTGCCTTAGTGGTTAGCACTGCTGTCCATCAGTGCCAGGGACTCGGGTTCGATTCCAGCCTTGGGCAACTGTCTGTGTGGAGTTTGCAAATTCTCCCTGTGTCTGCATGGGTTTCCTCTGGTTTTCTGCCACAATAAATTGCCCATAGTGTTCAAAAATTTGCAGGCTAGATGGATTAGCCAGGGAAATGCAGGGTTACAGCGTTCAGGTAGTGGGGTGGGTCTGGATGGGCTACTCTTCAGAGGGTCAGTGTGGGCTGAATGGCCTGCTTCCATACTGTAGGGATTGTATGACTGTATGATCTAAGTCATTCATAACATTTTAATTTTTTCACTTGCCTCGGTTTCTCCCCAGAGTCCCCAGTGTGAGGAGAGAAGACCTTGACCCACATCATTGAACAGGGGTTCTCTGTGTACATGAGAATATGCTCATGAGGACTTTGGAATTGTTTCTAAAAGAGTAGTTTAGGCAGAAAATATGTTGTTGTTCTCCACAATATTAGACTGGAGCAGCTCCAGCGCTAAGGTACCTGATTGAATGGGCCTCAGTGAAGGTGTTGGAGCCGAGTTGGAGTGTGATTTAGTGAAGTGCTGTACATTTCAATCTGAATTTATCCCACAGTGGCAGTAAATTCAGAGCAAAGCAGCAGCAGAGCACAGAGAGAATCCAAAGGAACATTTATCATCAGAACTGCAAGAACTGTGGATGCTCTACATCAGGAACAAAAACAGAAGTTGCTGGAAGAGCTCAGCAGGTCTGGCAGCATCTGTGAAGAAAAAAAATCAGTTAATGTTTCGAGTCCGGTGACCCTTCCTCACAGCTGTGTTAAGGAAGGGTTACCAGACCTGAAAAGTTAACTGATTTTTTTCTTCACAGATGCTGAGCTTTTCCAACAACTTCTGTTTCTGATCCATTTATTCCATCAGTTTGTGCCTCTGCAGTTGAGCTGTGTGCGGCGTGGCAGCTGCTGGGCTTGTAGTAATATCCCAAATACTCGTCTGGAATGTCGGAGGCAAGATTAGGTAACGTTGCTGAGTTGCTTAGTTTACTTTTTGAGTAGAGGGGCAGATTGAGCCCTTTCCTCTGGAGGTTAAAATGGTGAATAATAGTCCCAGAGGAGCATCATGCTGGTCTCTCATTACAGAGAGATGTCTGGCGGTGAATTTAACCTGAGAGTCACCACGCCTCAGTGAGGGAAAAAGTAGAGAAGGCAGCATCTTTATGGTGACCTCAGTCAGTGCAGGAATTGAAACCCTACTATTGGCTTTACCAGCTGTCCAGCCAGCTGGCTAACTAACCACTAGAATTAACTTGTACATTATCAATGCAAGGAATTACCTTTTTCTTATTGCATGTTCCTGTGAAAAGGTTCTATCACTGACCTACTTGCTGCTCATTTCAGGGCATAAGATTGCAACAACTTAGTGAACTGAGTGTGTTATGTAACTGTGGCTTGAGATAGTTGTCCCTTACGAGTCAGTACACTATACATTTTGCTCTCCAGAGACTTGAGCCTGAAATCTGGCTGACAGTCCAATGTCCACTGGGGAGAACGGTTTGATGTAATTCCACAAGGCTTT
The DNA here is from genome assembly GCA_024137785.1 of Ginglymostoma cirratum. NCBI lineage: Eukaryota > Metazoa > Chordata > Chondrichthyes > Orectolobiformes > Ginglymostomatidae > Ginglymostoma > Ginglymostoma cirratum. Next base: position 16,158,050 of record JAHRHZ010000070.1, read on the forward strand.
CTTTTTTGTTTAATGCCCACTCGGTAGGGCAGACGGACTCCTGGTCTGATCTTGCATTACAACAATGACCACACTTTAAAAATAACTCTTGGCTGCAGACCACTTTGAGATATCTGTGGTCACAAAGAGCATTTTATAAATGCAAATCTTTCTTTCATCCAGAAGTGTGGAACTCCGTCAGTCCTGCATTAGGAACATCAGCCGAGATTTTATTTTGAGGTTTTTGTAGTCAGTCTTGAACCCAAGACTTCTGACTCCAGAGGTGAGAGGGCTGCCCACCAAGCCTGAGCCAACTCCTTTATGAATGTGTGAAAGGGTTTGTGGCAGGTAGCAGCATTGCCAATTGGAATGCATTGCCTTAGCTTGCATGACGAGGGCCACCAACAGCAGCTACACATATGAGGCCATGTCTCCATACACACTCTGGTACAAAGCTTTTGCTTTTCTCCAAACTGGTGCATCACAAGTGAGTGTGAGGCACCGAGTAGTTAGTGACAGGGAGTTGGTGGACAAACTGCTCACATAGGAACAGCTGTTTTAGGAGATAGCTTGTGCAATGATAAGAGCTAATCACACTTGTGTGGCAACAGACTTCAACAAACATTAGAAAAGGCTTACCACGGGCGGTGTAAATGCAGATAACTGAACAGGAGTGGGCCACTTGGCCTTTTTGAGCTTGCTCTGCCATTCATAGCCGATCTGATCATAGGGAGTATTATATAATACGGAATCGTGATGCAAACTGAAATGTGGTCGTACTGGTGCAAACTCTCTCTCCCATAAGTGGTCTTCTGTTTACTCATTCAACATTTCTTTATTCTTTTGTGGCATGTAGGTATCACTGGCAAAGTTGACATTAGTTGCCCACCCTAATTACCCTTGAACTGAGTAGCTTGCTTGGGCCATTTCAGAGGGCAGTTTAAACTTAACCACGTTGCTATGAGTTTATAGCATACACAGAGAGGGTGAAATTAAGTCTTGATGTTTTAAAATTATTTCTTTTTACAGCTGGGCAATGTAGGGCTTGCATTCCACGTGGCACATGCTGAAAGATCCAGTCAGTTATTGCAATGACAGAAACTGGTTGTTTTGCTTAATTGTCATATTGATCATACAGGCATGCAAATCAGTTTCAGATGCTGATGGCTGAAATGGGCATTTGTTTGATTCTCTCCCATTTGCATATAAAAAGAAAATAGTAGAGCCACTTGCATCTTGCGATGCTAGTTTTTTTTTAATGGCACAATATGAGTTGATTGGCTGGGTTTCTGAACTATTCATCAAAATGATTTTTCACCTCCAACCAGTGTTCAAGTTAAACAGTTTCCTTTTGACCCATCACCAGCATCTTTACAGTCATAGAATAACAAACCTCATTGATAGAGCTTTTCATTAACTATAGAAAAGATTTGCATTTATATTGTGCTTTCCATGACCACTGCTCATCTCAGCATGTGTTACGGTCAAAAGGTACTTTTGAAGTGTAGTTTCTCAACATAAGAAATGTTGTAACCAATTTTCGCACAGCAAGCTTCCAAAAACAGCGATGTGGTAATGACTGCATCAGCTGCTCTACTGATCCTGATTCACTTTAGATAACAGCTGTACTCTTCTTTGCAATAGTGTGAAAGATCCCGCACCGTCTACCTAAGCAGGCAGGTGGGGCATGGGTTCAACATCTTGCCAAAAAGACAGCTGCTCTGACAGTGCAGCAAGCCCTACCCCATGACACACTGAAATGTCAGCTTTGATTCTTCTCCAGTGTGGGAGTTGTGAAATGCACTCGGGTGTCCCAAGGTGCTTCATGCTAGGGTTACCAAACAAAGGAAAATGAAAGAAGGCATGTTATCCCTGTGAATGGCTGAATGGTTTCTCTCCTGGGTTGTCTACTGTGGTGTTCTGGAGGTTATTTCCCAATTTCAGAGAACACAACAATTCCTGGATGGTTGGCAACACGAGGGATAGCAATGACCTCTTGGGAATGGGAAAGACCATTCTAACTCCTTGGTGGAAACCTGAAGAAATTTGATTGCTTTATAACTTAACAAACTACAGGGACATGTGAACCCAGCCCAGTCCATCATGCAAGCCAACCTCCTATCCATTGACTCCCCTCTATACTTCTTGATACCCCTGAAAGGTGCCCAGCACCATCAAAGACCCCTCCCACCCCAGTTATAATCGCTTCCAACCTCTTCTGTCAGGAAAAGCTTAAACACGTGTACCAACAGGTTCAGGAACAGCTTTTTCTCCACTGTTATTAGACTACTCAACAGGCCTCTCAAATTTTAAATCCAATGTTAATCTTGCTTTTTGTGCACCTTCTTTGCACCTGTAACTTTTTATTCCTTGCTCTGTTCTATCACCCTACGATCTTTGATCTGCCTGTACACACAACTTTTCACTGTACCTAGGTACATGTGATGATAATAAATCAAATCAGAAGTAATCGACCAGCAATTGGGTTGTGCCAAAAGAACATACTGAGCTGGTGTCTATCTTTGTATGCAGTGGGGCAATAAGGGATGAGGAGACGAGTGCAAAGTAAGCATTTCTACGCCAACTGCACTGATTTTACTCCACGACAGGCTCAAGTGGTTAGAGTTTCAGTAAACAGAGCCTATGCATAGATTACACTGCCAAGACTTCCTTAAAAAGGAAATCAAACTTTAAAGAATAAGTCAGGTTTCCTGCCAGCTGTTGTGAGTTAAATAAAGATAATGTAGTATTCCTCCCTCTGTATTTGCTGTTGTAACAATGCTCACACTTCCTCTTGGGTTGATTGCTCAGGCCTAAAATTACAGTCATCATTTTACACTTGAAAAGCGTTGTCAAAACACATAGTAATTGCGTAGTTCTCTCTCAATTCGGTAGAATACATGCATATTTTTTAAACAAAACTTTTAAAGGCAGCTGGTAATCTGTGTCACTTCCACAAAAATAGGAGGGGCAGAGACAGGATACTTAAGGAAAAATCTTTTCCCATTGGTGGAGGGATCAATGACAACGGCGACATCGCTTTAAGATAAGGGGCAGGAATTTTCAAGCTGATGAGAGGAAATTATTTTTCACCAAGAAGGTGGTGAAAATCTAGAATTCACCCTGTATGGATGGTAGAGGCAGAAATCCTAATAATATTTAAGAAATATTTAGATGTACACTTGCAGCATGGATAGGGTGAATAGCCAAGGTCTTTTTCCTAGGGTGCAGGAGTACAAAATGAGAGGGTATAGATTTGAGGTGGGAGAGGAAAGATTTGAAAGGGATCTAAGGGGCAACATTTTCACGTAGAGGGTGGTGCGTGTATGGAATGAGCTGCCAGAGGAAGTGGTGGAGGCTGGTACAATTATAACATTTAAAAGGCCTCTGGATGGGTAAATGAATAGGAAGGGTTTAGAGGGATATGGGACAAATGCTGACGATTGGGACTAGATTAATTTAGGATATCTGGTCGATATGGATGAGTTGGACCGAAGGGTCTGTTTCTGTGCTGTATATCTCTATGACTCTATGTACAAGGCTCTGGGCTGGAAGATGGGATTAACATAGTTAGGTGGTTGTTTTTGACTGATGCAGGCTTAATAGGCCAAAGGAACTATAAACCTGCTGTAGACCTCAAAGACTTTACAATATAAGAAGTGGAGGGTGGATCTAGTATTCTGCTTAAACCTGGCTTGGTTGTAGTAGCCTTGCTCCTGAAATATATAGTTATGGGGTTTAAGTCCCACGGCAGGGCTATGCTCCATCAGTGCTGCAGTCTGTCTAGCAAGGTCTGAAACTGTAGTCCTGGCTACCTGATCTATGGGTTCAGGTGGATATTGAATATTGATATCTCTTGGTGATTTCGAAGGAGTTTTCCGAATATTCTGGTAAATGTTCTTCCCTTAATCAATGTCCACAGTAATCAGCCTGTGATGATGCTGTCACTTTAAGAGGTTGTTTTGGCCTTTGGTTTCTTCTTTAAGGTTAGAGCAATGGAAGCAGCTCACATCTGGCCAGCTCTCAAAGACCAGACTTTCTAGTTTTCTTTTTAGTTTTAACGTTTAGTTTTAATTAGAAGCCTTAGGGATCGCAAAAGAGTTGGAAGCTTCAGTGAATGTTTCCTAGCTGCTATTTTCTCTGAATCTTCTCTTGAAGTTTCTTCCTCCTGGATTGGAGAACTGCATGTGAGAATCTGTGTCTGAATTTGCCTTTTTGCCAAGGGGTGTGTTTATGGGATGTTATTATATTGGAACAGCTAATTAGTAATTGGCACTGTATCTATTATTCCATTAAGTTTTCCGATAATTAAGATTTTCTAAATTCCTCTTTGTTTTGTTTGTATTTTAACTATAGTTTTTAAATAAATTGAGTTTCGCTTAATGTTGAGTAGATTGACCAGACGCGCCGCATCTGGAACATGGCTCTTCACATCTACCTTTAAAATAAATAAAACGTTCAAGTCTAGGCTACCTTCTTAAAATATTTTGAGGGGGTCCAGTCTTGTCCATAAAATGCCCTTGGTTGCATTGCTATTTCTGTGCCCCAAAATGGCCCACACATTTCAGTTACAGGGCGGTTAAACAGGATTAGTTATCCAAAGGTTTAAATTAGCGCTCAGACAAATACAAATACAAATACAAATACAAACCCTACCACAGCAGTTGGGAGGATTTCAAATTCGACTGAGAAATATTTTTGGAAGTAAAATGATAGGCTTATTAATAATGGTCATGATTGCCAAAAGGATAAAATTGGTTCACAGATGTCCTGCAGGGAATGATCTGCCATACTTCTCTGGTTTGGCCTACATGTGATTTCAGATCTACAACAATGTGGTTGGTTTTTATCTGTCCCCTAGTGAAAGCTCCTCAGTTGCATCAAAGCACAGCAGAAAAAGGCGCTGTGGATGTTCCTTCTCCAGAGGGACTGCAACAATTCAAGAGGGCAACTTGCTATCACCTTTCAGGGGAGTTATGAGATGCGCAGTGACTGACACTCCCCAGTACAAGATTGAATAAATTAAAACAAAACCAGACCTCCATTTTCTGAAGAAGGGTCTAGGCCCGAAACGTCAGCTTTCCTGCTCCTCTGATGCTGCTTGGCCTGCTGTGTTCATCCAGCTCCACACCTTGTTATCTCAGATTCTCCAGAAAAGCTTTTTACACAACCAATTGCACAGACATCGGCTTATAAGGTAACTGATGTTATTTTAATTAACCCTGTTCAGACATACTGAGACACATGCCTGAGTAGGTGGGACTTGAACCCAGATCTCCTGTTCCAGAGCTAGGGACACTACCACTAAACCACAGGATCCTAAAAGTTATTTTTAATCAAGCCGTTCAGATGCACTTTTTCAATAGACGGGACTTGAACCTTGATCATATAGTCTAGAGGCAGAGACACAAGCATTGCACCATAAGACATTATAGTCTCACATTGTAGGATTAGTCCCTTTAATAGTATTTTGAAGCAATCCAGAGAATTTGTGAGAATGGATGCCTCAGTTTGAAGACATATGGCACTGGGACACTCCATCCGTGTTTTGTGGAACCATCAGCTCATAATTCTTGTTGAAATTTGAAAGCCACAGAGTTCTGACTCAGGCAATACCGCCACACACTGAGCTATGGCCGAAGCCCCTTGTTTTTTTGCCTTGGTGCTTTTGCAATAGGACGTGGTGCTACAATGGGAATGCTGCACAACACTTCAGTGATATTGCTGTATGAGATCACTTTTCAAATCAGATAGACATAATGTGTTTATTTAATGTGCGGCTGTAGCCGTTTAATCTTTTTAACTGTTTCATCGATGAACCCTAATCAACTCAATGAATTTGGCCAAATCAAACTGTGAGGCAGACTGGAACAGCAGTACACACTTTGGATCCTATTATTTTCCTTCAGATAGCAGAATTGAAACAATCTGAGGTTAAAGAGTTGGGTTTCTCTCATATGTTTTTATCTCAGTCTATGTAACAATGCAGCAGAGTTTTTAAAAGGTGGAATAAACATGATCTGAGAGACCATTGTGTGTTTCCCATAGTCCTATCATTTGTTTGAATTGCCCAGCCCAGCACAGTACCAAAAGTCTGTCGGTCAGCCATAAGAAACCCATGTGGACACATTCTGGCAGTCCAGTCCCCATACATAGGAGATTGCAGATAACATACCGCTAATTGGCAACAAGTTTACAATGTCATCCAGAAGGACATATTTATTGGTGGGTGTAGAGATCAGAACTACTGTACTGATCAGTGCTAATGTGAGGCCATGGTGAAAGACCATTGCTCCAGTGGAATTTGATGGGCTATCTATTTCTGACTCATAATGTACCGTCAGTACTCTGGGTGTGTGACATACAATCGTATTATTATTCTTCATAACGATGAACACAAACATATCCGAAGAGTCATAATGGGACTTGAAAGGTTAACTGTTTCTCTGCTCAGATGTTGCCAGACGTATTCAGCTTCTCCAGCATTCTGTGATTGTTTCAGATTTCCAGCATCTGTGATATTTTAATTTTAACAAAATATGTCTTCCCCCAGTTTGATTATTTTTGTTGCTTTGGTGGAGGCTGCAGCGCAGTGGTCACGCCACTGTGTTAGTAATCCGGAGGACAAGACAGTGCTCTGGCAATACTAGTTCAAATTCCATCATAAAAAAATTAATAAATGATAAATTAATAAATCTGAAATACAATGCTAATATCAGTAATGGTGACTATCATGGATTGTTGTAACACACTCATCTGGTAGTAGACGCCATAGTCCCAAAGGATCGTGGGGCTGCTGTCTCATGAGAGTGAGTGAGTGAGTACGGACGGGTGGTGGTGTAACCTGAGGGTCACCACACCTCAGGGGAGAAGTTGAAAAGGAGAGTCCTTCATGGTAACCTCAGCTGGTGTGGACATTGACCCACACTGCTGGTGTCACCCTACATCACGATTCAGCTGTCCATTCAACCGAGCTAACTACATTTATGTCCTTAAGGGAAAGAAACCTGCCATCCTCACCTGGTCTGGTCTACATGTGATGCCAGACCTACAACAACATGGTTGACTCTTAATTGCCCTCTGAAATGATCTAATAAACATTCAGCTCATGGACAAATAAGACCATAAGATATCGAAGCAGAATTAGGCTGATGTATTTCTCAACCCCATTCCCCTGACTTCTTCTCCATTACCCTTACTAATCTATCTCTATCTTTAATACACTCAATGACTTGGCCTCCACAGCCCTCTGAAGTATGAGTTCCACAGAGTTACCACCCTCTGACTGAAGAAATTTCTTCTCATCTCGGTTCTAAATGGTTGTCCCTTCACTCTGAGGCTGTGCCCCTGAGTCCTAGTCTTTCCTACTAGTGGAAACATCTTCTCCATGTCCACTCTATCCAGGCCTCTCAGTATCCTATAAGTTTCAATGAGATCTCCCCTCATCCTTCTAAACCCATCGAGCACAGAGCCAGAGACTACAACCACTCCTGATATGACAAGCCCTTCATGCCTGGGAGCATTCTTGTAAATCTTCTCTGGAACCCCTTCAATGCCAGCATGTCCTTCCTTAAATGGGTGGCCCAAAACTGCTCTCAACATTCCAAATGCAGTCTGACCAGTGTCTTTTACAGTCTCAGCAGTACATCCCTGCGGTTGTAGTCTAGCCGTCTTGAAATGAATGGGATGCTGGCCTTACCAGTGACACTCCTGAAGAAGGGAAAACTGTTACCCATCCATTTTACTCCTTGTAGGTTTTCTTTTAAAATTGAGAATTTCCCAGCAATTTACTGCTCAGAAACAGGGCTTTCAATTTTATCCACACCTCTAAGTTTGTGCCCCACACAAACATCCTTCAATTACTTCTTTATCTAACTCTCCTTTGCAACACCATGCTACAAAGTCAGTATGGAGGGTGTGTTGGCTTTCTCCTTCCAGATTTCTGCAAACTCCTCAGTGGATCTGTGGCATGTTTTCCTTTTCTTGTTGGGGAATGCATTCTACTCCTCTGTGATGTAGCTGTTCAGTTTAGGTATGTTCTGTCGTCATTGCTTTTTATTGTGCTGAAATAAAATCAGTATGCTTTCATCTCCTTTTTGAAATTCCAGCCACAGCCAATTCCTTCAGACAGCTCAGCGATTAAAAGCTCCACCTCCTGTGGTTACTAAACCATTCAACTGTGTTGTGTTTGTCAGTCTCGGCCAAGGCAGGAGTGGGATTGCTAGGCACTGAGCCACACTGGTCAAGTTGACCGGGCCTCCCACTCCTGATCTGTGTCCAGTAATGTCTGATGCAAAATATAAGCTGGATAAGACTCATCTATTGATTTGCCTGACAGTAATGTCTGCCTAGCCTTGCACACCAGGAATGCCCCATAGGGTGAACTATTGGAGAGTCAGTGCTTCAAGTGGAGTGATGGGGCAGATTTTTTGGGAGTGGGTAGAAATTATTACTGATTATGAAATCACTGCTGTACTCCGAGTAGGTAAGATGATAGTTAATGGTAAATGTCTTTTTTCCTAAGATGGGGAATTTCAAGACGAGGAGGCACAATTTTAAGGTGAGAGGAGAGAAATTTAAAAAAGACATGAGGGGCATTTTTTTATTTACAGAGGGTGGCTCACGTGTGGAATGAACTTCCTGAGGAAGTGGTAGATGTGGGTACAATTACAACATTTAAAAGATATTTGGATAAGTACATGAACAGGAAAGATTTGGAAGGAAATGGGCCAGGAGCCGGCAGCTGGGACTAGTTTAGTTTGGGATTATGTTAGGCATGGACTGGTTGGACCGAAGGGTCTGTTTCTGTGCTATATGACTGTATGAAGGGAGCCATTTATTCCCATCTTTGAGCCCTTTAACATAACAATGAATTCCAAGCAAAGAGGGCTCACAAGACTGAGATGCCAGTGTGTATCCTGCGGAAATATTGAAACATTGGGGTGAGCTTCTGCAACTAACTTCAAAATTAAACCCTTATTAGTTGAGAATTTATGTTTTTGTTTCTGAAGCTGAGAGGCTCCCTTGCCTCTTGTGAGGAAAACCTGCCACATCTTAAAAATGAGTGAATTGAGATAAAAGCTGTCTGCAGACACAATAGACATATGTGCCCAAGGATTTAAGCGTTGTATTTACGAACATCTTGTCATGTCTCTCAAATGTCCCAGTGCAGCTCACATACAATGCATTGCTTTGAAATGCTGTCATTCCTGTTTATGTGAGAAGTGCAGTAGCCATGTTGCACAGATCAATGTCACGCAAAAACAGTGACAAAATGAATGAGCACTTGATTTATTTTTGGTCGTGGTGCATGAGGCAGGAATGGTGACCAGACAATAAGGAAGATCCTACTCCTCAAATGGTGCTATGGGATTTTTCCACTTTCCACAACGTCTCTGTTAGTTTTCGAGGCAGTGAAAAGAAAAGTTAGATTCTTGTTTCTTTTACAACATGGGATTCTGCCTTGTCTCAGGGTTTAAAGTGGTGTTTTGTGGTTGGGTTAACTAAGTCTGTCAATTTTCCTGTGACAAATACAAATCAGTGGCTTTGAGTCAAATGGTGTAGCCACAGCATCATAGAACCTTCAGCTCAGAAGCAGGCCATTTGGCCCTTTGTTCCTGTGCTGACCCATATCCTCAAATGTGTCAGAAAATTCAAACCTGGGGACCACTTTGCATCCTAATAGCAGCAATATGGAAAATGCACTCAGCTATAAACATACTAAAAAACCATTGGGTCACCAGACAGTGGGAGGAGAGACTGTTCTCTATCATTATTTGGGGTGAATATTAACCTCTGTTCACTGGGGAATTTTGGAAACCTTTTAAGAATTTGTTTAACTGGATGTTCCCCTCTTTAGCATCCCTGGAGCGTACAAAGTTCTTTGGAACATGACTTTAAAGTCCTGTCCTTGCATTTTGATTTTGCCTCCACTGTCGAAGAAGGAACGTTGGGCTGGATATTTCTCATTCTGTCATTTTGTGAAACACAAGAGTTTAGCATATATTTATTCCGTATAAATTAATCGTGTCTTCTTTGAACTGTGAGCAAGCAAAGACTTTGGAGAGGGAATTTGAAGAAAGGAGAAAGAAAGTGGTCATTGTCCAATATGCAGACATAATTTTTGGATGAGATCAGATTTTAAATGTGGTTTCTGAAACAGGGCAGCGTATTGACTACACAGACAGAGGCACAATAGTGGGCAGAGCACTGAAGAATTTCACTTACTCTAAGGTCCTGGGACTGTCATATGTCAAATAACATGATTGCAAACAATCTGCTGCTTGTTAAGCAGATTTTTTGAGAGATTCATTAAATATTCCAGTGAAAATAGCAAAGAGCAGCATTTTTAAACATTTTATCAACTGCACTCGTTTGGCTCTCAACCCACACAATTTTATTAAAGTCTGTATGTACATGCATAAGTATGTATCCATTTGTGTGTGCCCATATTGGATAATAAGACTGCAATGTTTCCTGTCTGTCACAATTTAAAGTCACACGGAGTCAGTCAAATCGGGGGAGAGATTTCAAACCAGTCCAACCGAGCTAAATCGAGTTGATTCTATGCCACGTTAGCACTGGATAGCTGAAAAAGCAGCAAATTACAACTGAACAAACAGAAAATGCACTAAGAAACATGTGACAACCAGGAGTTTAAACTTAACCAATCAACATCTCAAAAAAAAATCAAAAATTAACAGAGCAGCAGTTACTAACAGGTAAGAACAGGAAGAGGGTTAGGCAAATAGTTCCAAATATTGCGTTACTGTTTGAATTAATTTACCTTAAATTGAAACTGAAATAAATGTAATGAAGGAAATAGAGTTTGTACCCTAAAAGGCACAACACTTGCAAAACAATGATCAAAACCTATCCACACAGCACTCATTACTGATCCTTTACATTTACAAAAGCTTATTTTATGGACTAATAGAGACACGAGGCTATGAATTGTTCTGATCTCCCCAAAATTGTTCCATTTTACTGCTGTTTTCTGCCTTTGAAGAAAGACGCAAGATGATCTAATTTTTAGCTCTCCAGGGAATTTTACATTTGTAAGTGTTTGTACAGAGAATGCAAACAGTTATTGGTCATGTAAAGAAATCCATCTAATTAATTCTGAATTTACTTCGCAGCCTGCAACCCAATTTAAGCTGTTGTAAATTGGGGACCAACATCGCAGGGATTTTTTTCATCTGTATCTATTTTGCAGAATTACAAAAAAAATTGGTGCGCAAAGTTTTCTGCTGGTGTTCATGATTCACACAAGTCTCCTCTTAGTTTATTTCATCTGATTTTCAGTGTATCCTTTGTTCCTTTCTTTCATGTGTGCTTAGAGTCATAGAACTGTACAGCACAGAAACAGACCCTTTGGTGCAACTCCTCCATGCTGACCAGATACCCTAAATTAACCTAGACCCATTTGCCAGCATTTGATCCATATCCCTCTAAGCCCTTCCTATCCATGTACCCATCCAGATGCCTTTTAAATGTTGTAATTGTACCAGCCTCCACCACTTCCTCTGGCAGCTCATTCCATACATGCACCACCGTTCGTGTGCAAAAGTTGCCCCTTAGATCCCTTTTAAATCTTTTCCCTCTCACCTTAAACCTATCTCCTCGAGTTTTGGACTACCCCACTCTGGCTGTTCACCCTAGCCATGCCCTTCATGATTTTTTTAAACGTCTATAAGGTCACCCCTCAGTTCCAGGGAAAATAACCCCAGCCTGTTCAGTCTCTCCCTTTAACTCAAACCCTCCAAATCTGGCAACATCCTTGTAAATCCTTTCTGAACCCTTTCAAGTTTCACAACATCCTTCCTATAGCAGGGAGACCAGAACTGAATGCAGTATTCCAAAAGTGATCTAAACAATGACCTGTACAGCCGCAACATGACCTCTCAGCTCCTGTATTCAAAGCATTGACCAATAAAGGCAAGCATGCCAAATGCCGCCTTCACTATCTACTTGTGACTCCACTTTCAAGGAACTATGAAACTGCATGCCAAGGTCTCTCTGTTCAACAACATTCCCTTTATCTGGCTTCCTACAAAATGCGCTGATGCCATTTGCCATCTCTCCTTACGATAGCTAATTCAGCATTCTACCTACTCACTGAGTGAAGAAATTTCTCCTAAGTTATTGAATTTATTGGTTGCCACTTTGTTTATGAGCCCTAGTTTTCGACTCCACAGTCGTGACTCTTTCTTCTATTTACCCACCCTGTCAATTCCACTAATAACCTTAAAGACTAGATAAGGCTATCTCTAGAATTTTACGTGAAAACTTAAATTAGAAACAAATTAAAATTGCATTAATCACGTTAGTGAAAGACTTTCAAGAAATCTGAGTTCCAGGAGCAGACTGTTCTAGAAAATCCCCAAGGATAGCACCACACTGGCCCTTGCAATAAATATGTGGTGCAGCAGATGCTTTTGCAGCTTGAACCTTTCCAAATGGACCTCCCACACTCCAATGGAAAAAGCCCCAGCCTCTCCTTATAACTCAAACCCTCCATTCCCAGCAACATCCTGGTAAATCTCTTCTGAACCCTCTCCAGCTTAATAATATCCTTCTTATAACAGGGTAACCAGAACTGGACACAGTACTCCAGAAGAGGCCTCACCAACGTCCTGTACAAACTCAACATGACACCCCAACTCCTATACTCAAAGCAATGAAGGAAAAAGTGTGAAACGCTGTCTTAACCATCCAATCTATGTGATGCGAGCGTCAAAGAATTATGTACCTGTAACACTTAGGTCTCTCTGCTCTACTACCCAAAGCTCTACTTTTAATTGCATAAGACCTGCCCTTTCTTTTAACCAAAATGCAACACCTGGCATTTATCCAAATTAAATTCCATCTGCCACTCTTCAGTCCATTGACCCACTTGATCAAGATCTTTTTGTAATCTTAGATTGCCATGCTTCACAGTTTACTGTACCACTGATCTTGGTGTCATCTGTACCTTCTGTTATCGGTATTATAAGGCAAAACAATTGATTGGTGATTAGTGGAAATTTCAGGTAGTGCCCTGTATTTGCGTATTTTGTGCAACCTTTTCAATTGGATAACCTGTGGCTCAATTGGTACCATGAGCTCAGAATCATAAGATTCTGAGTTCAAGTCCTGCTCCAGGACTGGAGGGCCTGTCTTTTGGATGAGATGTTAAACAATTCCACCTGCTTCTTTGGGTGCTGCATAAGCCCCTGTGGCTCAATTTCAAAGATGAGCAGGAGAGATTTCTCCTTGATGTCCTGGCAATTATGATACTTCAATCAACAACACAAAGAGAGATTCCTGTTTGTGAAAGTTGGCTGGGTGTAAATTGCCTGCCACATTTCCTATGTTACAATGGTGACTACACTTCGAGGACTGTTCGTTCCTGTGAAATACTTTGAGATGTTCGGTAGTGGTGAAAAGCACCATGTGCTTATTTAAGGAAGGATATAAATCCTTCAAAAGTAATTTACTACAGGCGGTCTCTGGGTCAAAAATGAGTTCTATTCTTCAATCCTTTTGCAAGTTGGTTTGTATGCGGGTTGGAACATTGTGCAGGGCAATGCAAAATAGCTGTTTTTAAGTACAGGAAACATACTTGTATGTCAGATCTTTAAAATGAATATTTATACACGGTACCTGTGTGGAATCATGTTCGTAAGTTGGGAATTCCCTGTGATTTGATACCTGGACTGAGTTTGTTTTTTCATTTTTTTTAATGGGATGTGGGCATCACTGATCAGACCAACACACATTGTCCATCCCCAAGAGTTAACTATGTTGTTGTGGGTCAGGAGTCACATGTAGGCCAGACCAGGTAAGGATGGCAGACTTCCATCCTCAAAGGATGTTAGTCAACCAGATGGGTTTTTAACGATTGACAAAGGTTACCACTTAAATCAAGCTTTATATTGAATTCAAATTTCACCACCTGAAGTGATGAAATTTGAACCCACATCCTGAGAATCTTAGTCTGTGGTTCTAGGTTACTCTGCTCAGTGAGATTTCCATGTCACCTTCCCTACGTCTTATAAGATAGGTCAGGTCGACTGAGCTTATTTTTGCTGGAGTTCAGAAGACTGAGCAGCGATTTGATTGAAGCATATAAGATCCTGAATGATCTTGACAAGGTGGATGTAGGAAAAAGGATCCTTCTTGTGGGTGAGCCCAGAATTCAGGGCATAGTCTTAAAATAAGAAGTCACCATTTTAGGGCAGAGATGAGGAGAAATTTGTTTTCCTCCAGGGCTGTGTGACTTTTTGGAATGATCTGCCTCAGAAGTTGGTCGAAGCAGATGTCGGTAGAGTCTTGTTTGGTGAGGGGACCAAGAATCATTATTGAGTGGATGGGAAGGTGGAATTCGGAACACAAACATATAAGTCAGGATCGATTGGATGACGGAACAGGCTCAAGGGGCCAAGTGATCTACATCTGCTCCTATTTCATAAGTTTGTGTGTAAATACGAAGTTTTTTGTGTGTGGAATATATGCAGCGATAAAGGATGTGTTTACGTTGCAGGAATCAGTGCAGTGCAGGTAGTGTTTGGCAGGTGGGGGCAACATTAAAAGTTAGCATTTTGGGGTCTGGCACCCCTCACTTCCTGATTCATATCCAAATTGAAGATAGTCAGTCAGGAGAGTTATGCCTAGGGTCCCTAACTCCTCTTTACATGCAACAGGAGGGGAGCACTGGCAGGTAATCTTTTCTATTAGACAAGGTAACACTGGAACAGGAAATGCAATCAAGGGATAATAATTCCAATGCTTTTTGAAAAATAAGGTTAAATCCATTCGTGCCCCTAAATAATTAATTTTGGTTTACTGGAAACTTTTGTATTAGATGTAAATTCACCAAGAGGCTATTAAGGTGAGGCCAATACATTTGTGAATGGTAACAGATCGCATATGCTATAAGCTACAGGAGGTTCCATATGTGGTGCGAGGTATAGAGGATGCTTTGTTCGTCTGAAGTCTTTCTAGGATATCTCTGGGGGTTTGCAGGGCCTGGAGGTCAGGAAACTGTTTCTCACTATTCACACAAGTGGGTGCTGACCGGTGCTTCAGCAAACAGGCCAGAAAGGACTGTTCCCTTTTACAGTACTCTCACTTTGTTTTTGAAGTGTGTATTTCTTGCAAAATGTTAAGTGCTTTAGTAAAGTCTTTGTCATTTACTATAATGACTGTATTGTAGGAACTGTTCAATGAA
The DNA here is from genome assembly GCA_024137785.1 of Ginglymostoma cirratum. NCBI lineage: Eukaryota > Metazoa > Chordata > Chondrichthyes > Orectolobiformes > Ginglymostomatidae > Ginglymostoma > Ginglymostoma cirratum. The sequence goes on from JAHRHZ010000070.1 coordinate 16,173,240, forward strand.
AAGTCTTTTGCAATACAAATGTTCCGAATGTTGCTCATGTTAGGAGCTGAACATTTTACTGTTCAAGTAATGCATGGTTTGCATTTACAATTCCATCTCCAAAATTCTACTGATAACATTATATTTTCTTTTCTTCCAATTTTTTTTGTTGTTGTGATTGGAGATTTAGATTGTCCCCTCTTCATTCCTCATGTCCTTTTTAATGTCTTCCTGTAGCCTGCTCCAATTTCCAATATTCATTCCAATATTATTTGTAAGCCAGAGCTTGCGAAATCATTCACAATGTGGTTAAGTCCTCAACTAGCCACCAAGAGATGTACCATTCCATGAGAATTGATGCTAAAGGACAGGCAATGCCATTGGAATATTGCAGAATTAATGCAGAAGAAAGCCATTCATCTCATTGTATCTGTGCCACTCTGAAAGTTCTATCCAATGAATCTCACTTGGCCACTCTTCCTACAGAGATCCCTCCCATTTGAGGTTTATGTTACCGTTTGGGCGTCATTTCATTATTGTTTAATGTATCTTGCCTCCCCATCTTGTTTGTTTGAAATGAATCATTCCCATGGGCAAGCAGCGGCATAAACCTTCCTTCTACTACCTTGTAGTGTGGGTGCAATGGCTTCCTGGTAAAATGTAACAAATTTCGCAAGATGCAATTATTTTGAGGAACAAACAGTGTCATACTGGACAGATGCTGCCAAACCTGCTGAATTTCTGCAACATTCTGTGTTTGTTTCAGATTTCCAGCATCCGTAGTGTCGTGCCTTTATTCGTCAGTTGTTTTAAGGTTTGCTTGTTGTTGAAGGCAATTTATTTTTGAACATTCACGGTGTTTCTATGTATTAATTGAGCACTTTTGCTTAGATTCTGGGAAAATATTTGCATGGTCTAATTCAACTGTTTTTCCCTGCTCATCACCTTATTTTTAAAGTCCCAGTTTGTTGATTTATGAGATTTTTGTTCAGCAGAACCTATCAAGTGTAAGGGCAGCTTTCAAATTAACCATCTGACTCGAGACAACGGAAACATTTTAACCACAGGAATAAAATTGTTTTGCAATAGTATTTTGCATCCATTTAGAGAATGGTTTGATGTAGAGGTACTCTGTGGTGTTTTAAGTAGGTTGTTACATCTTCTGTTTAGACCATCACCAATTGTGTTGCTGCCTAAAGATTTCCGTGTATGTTAAGGGAAGCTTTCTTAATCGAGAAGTTCCTGTATACAGTTCCTTTATCAATGACTCGACCATAAATCTTTTGAGTGGAAGTTGTGGTGTATCTGAGTGCGTGTATATAGTTTTCCTCCATGTTGGTGATCAAGCCATAAACCAGTGCATGTTAAATTTGTGGCTGTGGTTTATCTGAATGTACTGTAATAAAAAACCTTTGTGAGAATTCTGTGAAACTGTCTGACGTTTTTGCTTGCTTTCCGCGTTTTGGCCCCAGAGCCTTGACAGGAATAAATATCTGAGCAATGTTCCTGTTTGCCTTCCTATCTACTGACCAGTAACCGGTGGATGCATTTTGGGAAAGGGGATATTGTTTTTGGGAAGAGGGGATTTTCCTATCAAAGATTGAGTAGACTAGATCTGTATTGCCTAGAGTTTAAAATAATAGTACATGGAAATAATTGAAATTTAGAACATTTTTAAGCATCTTAAAACTTAGATGTTTTAAGGGCACCCAGGTCTTGGGTAACAGAGTGACTGAGAATATGTTCTCTGACTAGAGAATCTAAAACACAAGGTTACAGACTCAGAATAAGGGATTTGTCATTCAGATGAAGAGAAATTTGTCAACTCCAAGGTTTGTGGGTTGTTGGAAATCTCTACCCCAGAGAGAGTAGTGGATACTTGGTTGTGGAGTGTACACGTGACAGTTATCAATGGATTATTTTTGGTGCTGAGTGGTATGTAGGAAGGTGGTGTTGAGATCAAACGTCAGCCATGATCTTGTTGATTGGTATATCAGACATGAAGGGCTGAATGGAGTAATCCTCCTCCTGTTCATAGTGTCTCATGACCTAAGTGAGAGTGAGTAACTGCTGCATTTGACATGACAGTGGGTTCGGGGAAGGATTTGCTATTTTTCTATCTTTTCAGTGTGACGGTAGCCTTCAGAGTTGGAACCAAGCAGAGATTTGACGTAATGTAAAGTGCTGTGTACTTGTGCAGAAGGGTTTGGTTCACACTCTCTGGGATTTGAATCTGGAGGAAATTACCACAATCCTGCCCAACAGGGACCTTTTGATCCATTATTTTCAGGGAATTCAATTTCCTTTTAATCACCCGCTAAGGAATTTAGGTTTTAAGCACTTGTCCAGAAACGATCCTTCTTTTCAAAAAACAAAAGACTGAGATTGGCGAGGTTATTATTGGCATAAAGAACATTTATTATATATTTTTAAAGAAAATGTTCCTATGCCACTGTTAGCAAAACTAACGGAAAGTTGTGCATGTGGAGGATACCCAAGGCCTTGCATTTCTCAATGCTTATACAGGCACTGACGTAGGTTGAGGAATTATTGCATCGTTTTATAGTTTCTTTTGTCCTTCTGCTGGAAGAGGGTGTTTGTTTCCACGAGATCGTGCCGAGTACATGTTCTCAGCGAGAGGATGATAGTTGCGTTAACCTTTCCCACTTTCTTCCTTTTCAACCGCACCACCCACCGCCCCCCCCCCACCGTCCGTGGGTCTGCTCGCAGTATCAGACTCACCGTCATGCGTAGCATTAAAGTCCCCCATAAAGTCGATCTGATCTTTTGGAATGGCAGCGAGGACTTTTTCATATGCCAATCCATAGTTGTCTACTTGAAAAGTCCACCTCACGTTGATGTTGATGGAGGGATGCTGGGATTTGATGATTTTGACCTCGGCAACCACATAGTCATACAGCACGGAAACGGGCGCTTCTAACCAACTTGTCCATGCCAACCAGGTTTCCTAAACTGAACTAGCCCCTTTTGTCTCCCTCCAAATGCCACCGTTGAGAAAAAGACCCAGCTCAACTTTCTATAGACTACAGGGATGTTGCAGTGAAATAGGCTTGAGTGAATGGGCAAGTGCATGACAGATGCAACATAATGTGGATAAATATGAGATTATCCACTTTGGCAGCTAAAATAGGAAGGCATTATTATTTGGCTGCATATCGAGAGAGGGGAATGTTAAACAAGACCTGGGTGCCCTTGTGCACTAGTCGCTGAAAGAAAACGTATAGGTACAACAGGCAGTGACAAAGGCAAGCTGTACTTTGGCCTTCATAGCAAGTGGATTCGAATACAGGAACGGGGACTTCTTGCTACAATTATAGAGGGCTTGGTGAGGGCACACAAGGAATATTACGTACAGTTTTGGTCTCCTTATCTGAAGAAGGACGCTCTTGCTGTAGAGGGAGTGCTGTGAAGGTTCACCAAATTGATTCCTGGGATGGGAGGAGTAATTGAGTCAGTTAGGATTGTATTCACTGGTGTTTAGAAGAATGAAGGTGAGTCTTATAGAACTTAAAAAAAAATTTAAAAGGACTATACAGGGTAGATGCAGGAAGGACACTTCCAATGGTGGGAGGAAGTCCAGAGCCAGGGATCATAGTTATAGGACAATGGATAAACATTTTAGGACAGAGATGAGAAATATCTTCACCCAGAGAGACGTGAGCCTGAGGAATTCGCTACCACATAAAGTAGTTGAGGCCAAAGCATTTTCTTTTCGAGAAGGAGGTGGATAGAACTCTTGTGGTTGAAGGGTCCAAGGGATATGGGAGGAGGGTGTGATTAGGTTATTGAGTTGGGTGACCAGAATTGACCGTATTAAAGAGCAGAGTTGGCAGGAAGGGCCTATTCCTGCTCCTATTTTCTATTTTTCTACAGCCTCTATAGCCTTACAGGCAATGCCTCACCATCTGGTGCGACATGGTGGCTCAGTGGTTAGCGCTGTTGCCTCATAGTGTCAGGGACCCGAGTTCGATTCCACCCTCGATGACTATCTGTGTGGGTTTCCACCAGGTGCTCCAGTTTCCTCCAAAGATGTGCAGATTAGTTGGCATGGCCATGTTAAACTGCCTATACTGTCCAGGAATGTGTAGGCTATGGGGAATAGCCGTGGGAAATGCAGCTATACAGGGATGGGGAAGAGGTGTGGGTGTGGATGGCATGGTCTTCAGAGAGTTGGTGCAGACTCAATGGGCTGAATGGCCTGCTTCTGCATTGTAGGGATTCTATGATCTGTCGATCAGCGAAGACCAACTTGTGTCCTATCTTTCTGTTACACAAAAATCCACTCAATAAAAGAACAGTTTCTGTGCTTAATGTTTTAACCTGGCATGTGAATAGTATATTCACGCAACCTTGACATTTGAAGGGTAAGTGTCACCAACTTTGGAATCTTATGGTGGATTGAGAGCATGAATCAATCACAACGCAACAGTCTACATGAGGGTGAGCTGGTGGACATTCTCTGGCAAAGAAATTTATTATCTGTGATATACAAACTTGGTAAAATCTCTTCCACTGTGTTTACTTCGGATGAGAGAATAGTCTCATGAAGAGAGATTGAGTGGGTTGGGCCTATATTCTCTGCAGTTTAGTAGGAATTAATCTCATTGAACTGTACAAGATTGAGAAGACTTGGGTAGGACTCAGGCCAAGAAACTTTCCTCTGGCCAGGAAATCTAGGACTAGAGCTCATGTTCTAAGGATAAGGGGTAGCCATTTATGACCATTCTGAGGAGAAATTTATTCAAAGGGTGAACTTGAGGGATTCATAGAATTCCTGCATTGCAGAAAGAGGCCATTTGGCCCACCCAAGTTTGCACCAACCCTCTGAAGAGCATCCCACCCAGACCCAGCGTACTCCTGCAACCCTGCATAGGGCAATCTGCCATGGCTAACCCACCTAACCTGCAAATCTGTGGATTGTAGTAGGAAACCAGGGCACCTGGCAGAAATCCACACAGACATGGGGAGAATGTGCAAACTCCACACAAACAGTCGCCCGAGGGTGGAATTGAACTCGGGTCCTTGACGCTTTGAGGCAGCAGCGCTAACCACTGAGCCATGGTGCAGAATTCTCCACCTCTGAGGGTCCACCATGGGTCCTACCTACAGCACATGGACTGCAGTGATTCAAAAAGACAGCATAGCACCGCCTTCTCAATGGCAGTATGAGACTGGCAATAAATGCTGGCTCAGCCAGTGACGCCTAAACCCTAACCTGTGTCCCACAGGTGAATTAAAAAAGCATTGCGATCAACTGACGTTGGAGGCAAAGAGGATAAAGCATTGGGGGGATTGGGTGAGATTGGCTAGACAAAAGCCTGGTTCGGTCACATCTGGAGTATTGTGTCCCGTTCTGGTCACCTCATTACAGGAAGAATGTGGAAGCGTTAGAAAAAGTGCAGAGGAGATTTAACAGGATGTTGCCTGGAATGGAGGGAAGGTCTTACGAGGAAAGGTTGAGAGAGCTACGGCTTTTCTCTTTAGAATGATGAAGGATGAGAGGTGACTTTATAGAGGTGTACAGAATGATCAGGGGTGTGGATAGAGTTGACAGCCAGAGACTTTTTCCTAGGGTGAAGGTAGCTTTTACGAGGGGACATAGTTTTAAAGTGAAAGGAGGTAGATCGCGGGGAGACATCAGAGGTAGGTTCTTTACTCAGAGAGTGGTAGGGGCGTGAATTGCATTGCCGGAGAGGGTAGTGGAGTTGGCCTCATTCGGGGCATTTAAGCAGCTATTAGATAGGCATATGGATGATAGTATAAGGTAGCGGGGAGGTTAGATAGACCTTAGGTTTAGGCTAAAAGTTCGGCACAACATTGTGGGCCGAAGGGCCTGTACTGTTCTATGTTCTAAAGTGGAATTGAGATAGAAGATCAGCCATGACGGTATTGAATTGTGCTCATGTTCTAAGGATAAGGGGTAGCCATTTAGGACCATTCTGAGGAGAGGTGTGAAGGACCAAAATGCCTTGTCTTGCTTCTGTCTTACATTCCCTTTTCATGTTGGTCTTCTAACAATTTGCACCAGCATTTAATTTTTTACTGCTTTTGGGCACGGACCAGGGTTCTGCGCAAATTGCCAATGTAAACACAATTCTAGTAACAGGAGCTGCAGAGGAAAGTGACGATTGCTGAGCCAGAGAATTTCTGGGTCAGATTGACTGAGCTAAGGCACGGCTCTGGCAGGACTTTCAGTGCCAAGACAGTAATGAGGTTGAATAAACCTGAAGTAAAAAGTGACATGATTGGAACCCTGGAGAGGTAACACTGTAAAACGATCAAATACCAAAGCAATTTCTAGAAAGTTGAAGAACAAAAGGTCTTCCTTCATATAGCACCATTTCCATCCCAGGACATAGGAAGAAGGAAAATAAGAAATCGGTGTAGGCCATTCAGCCCTTTGAATGGTGGAACAGGCTTAACATGATCATGGCCGATCATCTAAGCGCCTGGTTCAAATTGATTGGCTAAATTCAAAAGGTTGTTCTCTCGGTAAAAACTGCTGTGTGGCCTGCTAACTGTACGGCCTTTTTATGTTTCAATTTGGTGCTCTCTGTGTACTTGCGAATTTTTAAGCTGCCGCTCACAGACATCCATTTTGAATCTCTAAGCATAGAAAAAGCGCATCATCTTTTAAAGGGACCATACTATGCTTTCCGCCCTAACATTTAATAACATCAAATTCTAACTTGCTGCCCCTCCAACCCACAAGTTCTCTACCTAATTTTGCAACATGTTGGAGCTGCTTCATCCAGGCAAGACCAGACTTAGGCCTTGCAGATGACAGTCAGACTTTGGGGTGTTGGGAGTGAGGTACTCACTGTAAGATTCCTAGCCTGCTCTTGTAGCCACTGTGTTTGTACAGCTGGTCAATAGCCAGCCCTCTCAACGTTAATAGAAGGGCATTCAGCAATGGTCATACCGCTGAATGTCACGGGCTAACAGATTGTTGGAGAAGTGCATTGCCTGGCGTTTGTATGGAGTGAGTGTTACTAGCCACTGGTTAGCCCAAGCCTGACTATTGTACAGGTTTTGCTGCATTTGGACTGTGTCAGTACCTGAGGAGTTGCACCTCTGATCTTCTGGAGGGAAAGTCATTGATGAAGCAGCTGGGCCTAGGACACTGTCCTGAGGAGCTCCTTCAGTGATGTCCTAGCTGAGATGACTGACAACCAACGACCAAAGTTCCCTCTGAGATGCTGTGTTCACACAGTGCTCCAATATTCCTTGCAAGATGACCAGTATCACACAAGTGGCGTCCATGCATGGACCTTGGAAAGTCAGTTAGGGAACGCTGCCAACAAGCACAACAATTTTCCTTTGTGCCAGGAGAATTTTCCCTCTGATTCCCATTGACTCTAATTTTGCTAAAGCTCCTTGATGCCATACCTGATCAGATGCTGACTTGGTGTCAAAGGCATTTGCTTCACTTTCCCTCATGAGTCCAGCTATTTGGGTGAATGTACTGGGCAGGTCTGGATGAAGCCAAATTGAGTGTCAATGGGTAGGTTATTGTTGTGTAAGTGCTAATTGATAGCATAGTTGATGATACTTCACTTTGCTGGTCAGTTTGTTTAGTTACATGATTTCATTGCTCATGTTCTTCTATTATATCCCTTGTGGACTCCAGCCCACCTGCAGCAGTTCAAGGACGGCAGCTCACCACTACTTTCCCAAGGTTAATTAGGAATGGGCAATAAATGCTGGCCAAGCCAGCAATACGCAAATCCAACGGGGAATTTAAAAAAATGCTGCCTTAGCAGCTTTTGTATTTACTTTTTAAACCTAGCTTTATAATTTGTACTGTCCTCATGTTCTTGGCACAACATCAGGAACTAGGCACTTTGCCTAAACTGACGATATTGAGGGAATATCAGAAGGTACTGCCTTTTACATAAGATGCTAAATACATATTACAAAGGAGAGTTGCACAATGTTCAATAGCAAGGAATTTTATGCAGCCTGCTGAAGATACACCTGGTCAGGCAGGTGATCGAGACTCTACAGCAGTACATGGACTAGGTTTTGGATTTGTGCTCGCAGATATTGTTTTGCTGGAGTTGCTTGCGTGAATGCAGCATGTTAGAAGAATTGTCACAATACAACAGGAAGTCTGTGCCCAGGTTTCTGATGCACACTCGTGGCAGGAGAAGCCTTTATTCCGCACTGACCCTTTACAGAGGCTAAAGATGGACAGCTGTGGTGCGGATTCTGTTAATCACTTGGACACTTACAAAAACACACACACGCAGGGTGCATCTCTGTGCAGGATGTTGCTGTACATGGCTGTTATATCAACTGTGACAACTTGGAAGTCATGCTTTCTCTCTGAAGCATTTTAGGGGGATTTACTTTCTTTCCATGCCCCTCTTTTTCCACCCCACTTAAGGCAGACAATGGTTTTCAACTTTCCAACATTGAGATCAGTATGTAACTCAATGATAATAACCCAGACCAACTGCATCTGGAAGGAATAAAATGAATCATTTAGCTCTGATTCACAACTACCATTGTGAATGGAACCCCTTGCTGAAAAGCCTCGAGAGGGTCGGGAATAGCAAAGACTGTATTAAGTACAGGGAAAAAGCAAGACAAGGAGGACGTCTGAGGGCTAAGAGGAAGGTGTTAGCCTGTTGGAAGGAGTGGATATCCTGCTGGGAGAGAAACAGTGAGATCCAGCTCAGGACGTTGCAAATGTTTGTTTGGAACAAAGAAGAGAAATTAAATGTGGCGGGAAGGACAGACCTTGTTCATCCACTACTGTACTCACTGACCTATCTGGATCCTGGTCTAGCAACATCCTAGTTTTAAAATTCTCCTCTTTTGGTTTCAAACCACTCCATAGACTTGATGTACCCTATCTCTGTAACCGCCTCCAGTCCTACAACCCTCCACTTCTTCTTAGTACTGGCTTATCATGCTTCCTTGACCTTTAATGGCAATGCCATTGGTGGAAATGGTTTCAGTTGCCTGAACCCCAAGCTCTGGGATTACGCTCCTTAAAGTCTTGTACCCCCAGGCCTTCCTTTTAAAACACCTTTCAAGTCTGACTTCTCCCACGCTAAGCCTTTAGCCTCTGGTGCTAATGACTCCAATTGCGACTTGTATCAAGTTGTGTTTAGTAAAGCTTCTGTTAAGCAGTTTTTGATGTTTAACGAAGCGGTAAAACAAAACCTTCTGATATTTAGAAATGAGAGTACTGGTCTTACTCGAGTTCCGCTTTGAGGTTTGCAGGATGTGTAGCATCAGTATATCTCAACAACAAATTTTATTGGCTTTTCCTTGACTACACTAAAGGTCCTGGATAAGTGCAAGTTGGTGGTCTATGATGAAGATTGTAAGGGCACTTGCTGTGTACCTTAGCATTTAAAAATGTACCCTGATATAGGACCAGCTTTCCTGAGAGGTAAAAATAGCATCCAGTCAGCTTCTGAGTGAGCCTAACTTGATTTGATTTTAACTGCAAGCTAGAAACCAGCTGATGAAAGTTAAAATTGCCCCAGTGTGCACATGATTGACGGGGGGTTAAAAAAAAACTGAAAGGTCAATGGAAATATACCAAGTTTGAGGGAGAACATTACAAGAAAAGGATAGAATTACAGTGTGTGGCTGAGACAGGGTGCATAAATAATATAACTTTTTTGTGTTTATAAAAACCCTAAAGGTTCACTCGCTGTCTTGTGAGCAGCTACAACAGAGTTACATGCAAATACTTCATTGACATCATATTAATTTAATGCACATAATAGTTGGACAACACAAGCCCGGCAATCAGATTAGATACTTAACAAGGAATCAACTATGAAACAGTTGAATAAATAAAGCAGATCGCTGGGAGATTGGTGAATGAGCTCATTCCGTTCAGTGTGTCAGGAAGAGTAAATATCAGTCATGCAGCAGTGCTGAAATAGCAAAAAAAAGCCCCAACAGCAACAAGAAATTAAAGCAGTCCAACACGCCAACAAAGATGGGCTTGTGAGGAAACTGTGAGCAGCCTAATTTATTGGAAACTTACTTTAGGAGCTTTTCTGTGCTGATGAAAGCACTGCAATTAAAATGGAGCATCCAGGCTGACACTCCATTGCAGCATCGAAGGACTATTGGAGGTACTGTCTTTTGGATGAGATGTGAAACTTAGGACCCATTTGCCACCCCATTCCTCCCCCCTGCCATTTTGGGCATAGGTGTTCCAGTGGCACTATTTTGAAGGTGAGCAGGGGAGTTCTCCCTGGTTAATATTCAACCCTCAATGCATGTACCTAAAGCAGCTTGTTATCTGATGAAACAAAAATAAAGTTGCTGGAAAAGCTCAGCAGATCTGGCAGCATCTATGAAGAGAAATCAGAGTTAATGTTTCGGGTCTGGTGACCCTTCCTGGAGGGTTACTGGACCCCAAACTCTGATTTCTCTTCACAGATGTTGCCAGACCTGCTGAGCTTTTCCAGCAACTTCTGTTTTTGTTTCTGATATGTACCATCTGCAGTCCTTTCTGTTTTTATTTGTTATCTTATGAGCTGTTTGTGGGAGTATGCAGTTCACAACTTACCTAATGCATCTCCTACTTTTCAACAAGGACTTGAATTGAAAAGCACTTGATCAGCGGGGAAGTATGCATATATCCTGAGCTAGAGAGAAGTGTTATACAAATGAAAGTCTTCCTTTGTCAAGTTTACCTTGCAAACCTCTCCGTGCTTGAGGTGTTACAATTAAATAGGATATCTGGGCTAGAGGAAGATGTACACTAATGCAGTTATATGTCTGGCTTTGGAACACGACAAGGCTCAATGACATATTTGTATTTATTTCAGATGGAAATCAGGCTGCATTTAGTGCTGTGGAAAAAAAATTTAAGGAGTGAAGTCTGTTCTGGGCAAGCATACACTTGGTTGGGAAGGTAGCAGTGTTTAATAAACCTGGAATTCCTTTCCTTGGAACTGTGGAATGAAGGAGCTTGGATTTTCTTTTCCATTTGGGCTCCTCGTAGGCCAGCCCACCTGCTGCTGTTACTCTTACAACGTGAAACCCAAGCCATTTTCACAGCTGCTCGAGTTATTAAACCGAGCCACACACCGGGGTGCATGCTGGGAATACAAGCTCCTTGGCAACACATGACAAAGTCACTCACTGCCCAAGGTAAACAATTCCTGTTCCCAAGTGACTCCCCATCTCAAGTTCTCTTGTGTAGGGGGAGCAAAAACAGAGCTACAAAACAGCTGCTACTGACTGCCCTTGTGCGTTCATTTTTTTTTTAAAGAAAAGTTGAGTTGTGTTGTGAGAACTTTCCAAGACCTGTTTGCTTGGCTTTGTGTCCATGTTTCTGATTTTTCTGCAGCATCAGCGAGATGGATGTCAGATAGCAGATTCCAACAATTGAACTTTAGCATGGGAGAGTTGGAGGGGGTGTCCGTTGGCACATATTTCTTCATTCTGAAGGTCATTTCCCTTTTCAAGTTCAGGAACGAGAAAATTGCCTCTCCAGTGTACAGCTTCTGCAATTTCAAATGGTCGTGGTCTTGGAAAGGATTTCAGAAAAGTTTGTGAATTCCATGCAACAAAAACTTAAACATGTGCCAATAAATGGGATGGAAAACCTGAAGCATACATTTGTGTATCGCTGTCGGGACGTATGGACATCTGATTTAGGAGCAGAAGTAGATCATTCAGCTCCTCAAGTTTGCTCAAATAAGATTCAATATGGATCATGGGTGATCTATTTATCCACATTCCTGTCTATTCCCAGTAATCTTTGATTCTCCTAACAGGAATTTATCCACCTCCACCTTAAAACTGTTCATTGACCAACGCCTTCTGAGGCAGAAAGTTCCAAAGTTGTACAATTCTCAGAGAGAAAAATGCTGCTCTTCATCTTGCTCCGAAATGGGTGATCCTTAATGTTAAAACAGTGTCCAGTTGTCTTATAGAAGAGGAAGTCTTTTTCTAAATCCACCTTGTGGACCATCACCATCATCACCACCACCAACAAGAACAACGATATACAACATAGAATTATGCGACAATGTAGGCAAGACACCCACACTTTTAACTGTACATGCTGTGCAGAATAACTTTTTACTGCATTTTTTCTTACACCCTTACCCAGGATAGATAGGTTCTGTGATGGACTGCAACAAGTAAGGGTGGTGGTAAAATTGCAACATGTAATTTGAAGTGAAATGTTGTTGCTGTGCGAGATTTGAGCTGAGTGTATTTCCTTCTGTTTTGTAGTGGAGTGATGTTTAGCATATGGCTGAGCCATACTAAATGTGAAGCTCCCAAGTTCAGACCCCTGATCAACGTTTAGTTAACTGATGTCACACGGGGCAGGAAGTACGTTGATATCGGCCCTGAGAGGTTCACCAGTTAGGACCATGAAATGGGCTGGGAGGGTGACACGGTGGCTGAGTGGTTAGCACTGCTGCCTCATCACGCCAGGGACCCTGGTTCAATTCCAGCCTTGGGAGAGTCTGTGTGGAGTTTACACATTCTCTCCATGTCAGCATGAGTTTCTGCCAGGTGCTATGATTTCCTTTCATGGTCCAAAGATATGCAGTTTGGATGGATTGACCATGAGAAATGTGGGGGGTTTCAGGGAAAAGGTGGGAGGTGGGTCTGGGTGGAATGTTCTTCAGAGGGTTGGTATAGCCTCTGTGGGCCAAATGACCTCTTTCTGCACTGCAGGGATTCTATCCTGCTCTTTTGTTTGTTTGTTCATTAATAATTCAAGGACATTTAATAAATTCCTTCATATTCCCTACCTGATCCTTCACCCTGAAGGCATTGATCCTTCTGATTCCACCAGTCACATCTCTGCTCCTAAATCTAGTTCTTTATTGATTAAAGTGGTGGAACTGCAGATTCAGTTCTGCATGGATCAACTGGGACAAGCCAGCCAGACCTTGTCATGGAAACAGCTGGAAGTGCATAGACACTGGTCTCTTAGAATCCAACGTCAATATAAAAGTGTCTTTTTTAAAGTTTCCCATTTAAATAGATTTAGGAACAGGAGTTGGCCATTCAGCTCCTGGTGCGTGTGCTACCATTCAATAAGCTCTTGGCTGATCTGTGATCTAACTCCGTATGCCTGCCTTGGGCCCATATCCCCTGCTACGCTTGACAGTCTCTACCTCATCCCGTTAAAGTCTGCTTTACTTAAATCCAAAATTCGAGAATCCGATCTTGGCTTATCTCTTAAAAATTCTGCATGACACTCGATCACGATTTGACAAATGCTCACAAACAACTAGGTCACTGATTACACAGTGTGGAGCTGGAGGAACACAGCAGGCCAGGCAGCATCTGAGGAGCAGGAAAACTGATGTTTCGGGTCGGGACCCTTCTTCAGAAATCCTGACCCAAAACATCAGCTTTTCTGATGCTGCCTGGCCCGCTGTGTTGCTCTGGCTCCACGCTGTGTTATCTCTGACTCCAGCATCGGCATTTCTTACTATCTCTAGATCACAGATTAAATCAGGTTCGTTGTCTATCACTAAATCCAGCTACATGTCCCGTTGTCGTATCCAAGGCACATTGCGGTGGGAAACTATTCCAGGCACACTGTAGAGATTCACTATCTTATCTGTCTCTGAGTCTCCGTTAAGAATAAAATTCCCCAATAACACGACTTTGCCTCGGCTACATAGTTGCTTAATTTTAGCATTTATACCACCTAGTGCTTCTGAGCTGCTACCGGGCGGTCTACATACAGCACCTATTATGGTTTTAGTTATTTCCTCAGTTCCACCCACTGCACTGGGTGCTTTCCCCTCATTACACCCTCCCTCACCATCAAAGTGACTCTGTTTCTAATCAGTTATGCTACTCCACCCTTCTGCTGTTTTCTCTATCCCTCCTGTAAACCTTATACCCTGATATGTTCAGTTCTCAGTCCTGACTATCTTGTAGCCATTTCTCCATAATGGCTCCAATATATATCAGTTTCCAGTTTGAATCCGTGCCTGCAGCTCATTTAATTTGTTCCTTACGCTCCATGCATTTGTATAAAGAGCTCTAATTTTGGCTGTACACTCTATCCTGCCCTTCAGAATCTTTTTATTATTTCTCCCTTCTGCTTACTCAAGATACTTTTTATAGTCCTGCCTTCATTAAACTGGCCCTGCTTGCTCATCCTATTAACCTCTACCTTCTCCTCACAAGCTAACCTGTTTCTCTGCTTCCCACCCCTACCATACTGGTTTAAACACTCCTGGGTGGCACTAGCTGAGAAAGGACAAATTTTGTTGAAACTTTTTGTCTTGCCTTCATCAGAACAATTTGCAAGCACTACCACTGCAAAGGCAAAACATTTACTTGTACTTGTTAATGTGGTATATGAATTTCAGTGCCAGTGTGGCACTGGGTCATAATGCCCCAGAATAACAGCATATCCTGTCAACTGTTGCCAGAAGGAAGGTACCGACTGTACCCAACTAACCCACATTTGCAAGCCTGACAACATGATGTCCAACGTTAGATGTGATTCCACTGATTGGGCAACATGTTCTAAATAATCTCGAGTGTGCTGGCAACCAAGTTAGGATTCCATTTCAGGGTCGTAATATGATGGATTTGCCTTTAGTAGAAGCTATGTATATTGATAAGCTGGGCCCCATTGTTTGCAGACAAAAGAACATATACACACACTGTGCCCATTTCAGCTGAACAAAATAGGCGGCAGCCATTGTTTGGTTTATTTCTTAGGTCAAAACATTGCCCAATCAAAGATAATCTGTCCGGTATAAAATATGAAGCGTGGCAGTTAACTGTCAGTCATTGTTAACTGGTGTTCTGAGAAAGAGTCAAATTGGACTTGAAACATTAACACTATTTCCTCCTCCACAGATGCTGCCAGACCTGTTGTTTCTCCCCACTTCGTTTTTATTTCAGATCTCCAGCATGTGCAGTATTTTACATTTTATTTTTAACTGATGCACTCTCCTGATCAGTGCCACTACCAACCCATATCCAGTTGCCAACTAATAAGCAGTCATGTCTCATCTAGTATAAATATTGTTTTCCTTTTACATTGGCATTTCTTGCGAATTTCCTGGATGAAGGCAAGATGAAAAGCTTTGAGAAAGAGTCTTTTTTTCCGCAATTTTCATGTCCTGTTCTACCAAACCAGCAATTTAGGTTGTGCTTGAGAGCTTTCATTGTCTTTCAGCTGAGCAATGGCTCAATATGTAAAGTTCTCATCCTTGTTTTGAATCCAATTATGGCCTTACCCCTCCCTATCTGTGCTACCTCCTCCAACTCTCCAACCTTTGAGATATCTGCAACCCTCCAACTCTGGCATCTGCAGTATCCTTGATTTTAATTCCTTTGACGTGGTGTCCATGCTTTTGGCTGTGGAGTACCTAAGCTCTAGAAGTTCCTCTCTAAACTGCTCGACCTTTATACTTCTCTCTCCTTTTATATCTCCAACTGTGGCCTAGTGTTAAACTTTGATTAATAACACCCTACAAAGAGCCTTGGAGTAGTTCTCAGTGTTAAAGGTGCCATCCAAATGCAAGATGCTATTAAATTAAGACTTAACCTGAACCATAGCTGAGGAAATTTGATGGAGAAACATGCTCAGCTGCTTTCTTTAGATTACCAGAAATCTCCCTGCTATGTTGCTCATGGACATTTATACTAAAGCATGATTCTGAAATGTCCTGGCTAATGTGCAGAATAAAAAAAAAATCTCTTATTGATGGACAGAAAGCTTGTAAAAGTCATGTTATTTGGAGTTCTGAGTTGAAAATACAAATACAAGAACATTTGAACCAGGTTTTGGACAAAAGAAAATTGTTACAGCCAATGTCTGCCATTTAATTTTATCATGTCACGCAGTCTTGTATGTTAATAAAATTATATCCCAAAGGTATACTTTCCAACATCTTGTACATATTGTTCTCAGCTATCTGATTTTTATAAGCACACTCAAAGCATTGTTGAAACACGCAAATGAGAAAGACAAGACCAATAAGTCCTGTCACGCCACTTCCTTATACGAAACCGACGTGGGGCAGATCTCCATGTCGATGAAATGAGGTGATAATGGATCACGTGATCTGGATAGATGCAAGTGAATTGTAAGATTTAAAAGAACATAAAGAATGGAATGGGAAAAAGCGATTTAGTTTAAGTCTGTCCTCCCTAGACCGTATGTCATGGAAATTACTCAACTTGCGAAATCTACACAAAGAGGAATAAACAAAGGCCCAAACTCAAAAACCAGAGGAATCGTTGGATGAAGCTGAACAACTTTTCTTTCAATTCCTCCCACTTCCTACAGACAAAAGGGGTGGCCATGGGTACCCGCATGGGTCCAAGCTATGCCTGCCTCTTTGTAGGTTATGTGGAACAATCCCTCTTCC
>JAHRHZ010000070.1:16194597-16206694 GCA_024137785.1 Ginglymostoma cirratum
ACCCTTCATCAGAAAGTTCCATTTTCTGATGAAGGGTTTAGGCCCGAAACGTCAAGTTTTTCTGCTGTGTTCATCCAGCCCCAAGCTTGTTATCTATAAAGAATAAGAGATGTCCCTTTAAACATAGAGTTGAGATTTTGTTTTCTCGGTCAGCCATTTGTCTGTTGCATTTTCTTCCCCAGAAAACAGTGGAGGCTGGGTCATTGAATTTATTCAAGGAATAGCTGATTTGAATAAAAACCAGAATTCAATTGAATTTTGACCAGGTCAGCCATGATCCCACTGAATGGTGGAGCGGGGAAGTAGGGCTAGTGGGGTGGCAGTGTCCTTTTGATGGTTTATACTTGATGGGCTGAAGGGGCTCTTCTGTACTGTATGATTCAATCCTGGAAGGCTGAATGTCCTTCTGTGCTCCAATGTGGAAGTACATAGTCCTGATGGGAAGGAAAAAACGTGGATAATGAGAAAGTATTTCTTGATTATTTCAAGACAAGTTTGAGCATTTACAGAAAAGTCACCTTTGTGATACAGACAAATTTTGACACGTTAGATGGACGGTGGATAGGCCTCACTCTGTTTGGTCTGTAAATTATGATGTATCAATTATTGGGGGAAAAAAACACTGGCAATAAAGTACTTTGTTGATCCTGGTACTGCGACAGATGTTTCTGCCTTTTTTTTAAAAACAAGCCAACAAGCTAAAAGTTAAGACGCCGCTACCAAGTTTCTATTTATCACATGAACACCAAAAAAAACCCAGCAAATCTAACACAGGGGAAAAAACTAGACTGTCAACATAATATTGCAAATACAGAAAAACAATTTCAAACATGCCATACGAGACAACATCATTCAGACGTCAATTTTAAAGTCAGTCTTTCTGTTATTAGTCTTTAATTCTGAACATGTAACATAGATGAAAACATTTCTCCAGATCATCTTTGTCAATAAACAATTTCTGCACTTTGATTAAGTGTTTCAGCCCATGACCTTCTAATTTAACGTATTTGAGAGCTATTAATTCCTTTCTATGCTTTTGATGGATAGAAGTTCATTG
Organism: Ginglymostoma cirratum; assembly: GCA_024137785.1. Lineage (NCBI taxonomy): Eukaryota > Metazoa > Chordata > Chondrichthyes > Orectolobiformes > Ginglymostomatidae > Ginglymostoma > Ginglymostoma cirratum. The sequence goes on from JAHRHZ010000070.1 coordinate 16,195,655, forward strand.
TTTAATTAAAAGAGTATAAGGCAAGTCACAATCAATATATAAAACAAGGCTGGGCTGTAATGAACTCAGAAGTAGGTACTTAAGGTTAGTGCACTTTTCGAACCTTGTTTCTTGCAGACTTTTTAGTGTTATTTTATTTGACCCTAGCCAATGTTTCACGAGCCAAGATCTAAATAATGCTCTGAATAACAGGCACAGTTATCGGGGTTGCTTCTATTAACAGCAGTGTTACATTTAAGTAGAGTAGTAAATTCAGGGAGGCAGTTTCCTATCTCTGAATGGAAGCTTTTACATTTTTAAGTGTTCAAGTGATCGCTGGCCAGGCTGACCTTTATTGCTCCATCCCTAGTTGCCTAGAGGGCAGTTAAGTGTCAATGATAAGGGGAGGCAATGGTATTATCACTGCACTGTTAGTCCAGGGACCCAGGTAATGTTCTGGGGACCCAGGTTCGAATCCTGCCACAGCAATGTGGTTGACTCTCAATTGCCTTCTGGGCAGTTATGGATGGGCAATAAATGTTGGTCTAGCCAGCAATGTCCACATCCCAGAAATTAATAAAAAAAGTACTGAGACTCCTGGAGTCATATATTAGTCAGACCAGGTAAGGATGGCAGATTTCCTTCCCTAATAAACCAGGTGGGTTTTATTTTATAACAATCGGGCTGTGGGGTCACCATAAGAACAGTTTCTCATTCCAGATTTTTATTGTCCTACAAATTTCAGAATCTGACGTAATGGGAGTTGAATCCATGACCCCAGGACATTAGCCTGATGTTCCCACTCACCCACTTCTTCAAATAATTGTTGTCCCATCTGCAACAGGGTATGCAGATCCACGTTGGACTTCAGGAGATACAATTTTGAACGTCATTTTTTGATCCCAAGGGACTGTCTAAGGGGATGAAGTGTTTAATTGAATGCAGATGTTGGGTATCAATTGGGGTTGGAACAAATATGAGGAGAGACTTGTAGAATGCATATAATGTTTAACACTGTAAATAAATGGAGCACTATAGGTAAAGATTGACCAGTATCATCCTTTGCCAGCTGGCTTTCCAGTATTAAGCAAGTACAAATGCATGTATGCCAAATTAGGTCTTGAGCCAGGAAGTTTGGTAATCCAACTGTGCAGTACCGTGGGAATTTTCAGGCGCTATCCAAGTGCAAGCTGTTGTTCGTTTGATGGGTTGCAAATGTGTTTTCTCACCACGGCATGAACAAACACCTGAGACTCTCTTTAAGGGGTTAAAGGAACAAATTTAGGTAATGGGCTGTTTAATGAGATAGTTTTGAAGTGTAATTACTTTTGAATGTAAGAAAAGTGGCCTAAAACTTTGTGGACAGATTGCTTTCGTGGGAGCTATGTTGTGGATTGCTCAGGCCATGGATTCGGAGTTAGACTAAGAGTGTGATCCACTGAGCTATGGCTAACACGTCTTGCTTTTCAAATTTGAATCCTCAAATGTCAGATACCCTTCAGGTCTTTGTGCAAGATCTCAGGATTCAGGACTGGGTCATGACTAAAAGGCAACCCATGAGCTCCTCACAATGAACCTGACCTTAACTGATTTCCATACAAATTCAGCAAGAGCAGAAGCTGTTGAATAATGGTCAGCCCTGGTGATGCTGCCTTTATTATTGTCTTCCTCAATCTTTTATTGTCATCGCATGACTGCTGTGTGTGAGACCAACTCTGAAGGAACCAAGAACAGAAAGCCAGGATATCCCTGATACATTTTTTATTAATCTGCTTGTTCAGATGTTTTATGACAAATGTCTACAGTAGGTGGGACTTGCACCCAGAGCTTCTGGTCCAGAGGTAGGTATGCTACCATCTCAATACGAGACAGCCCACCGCCCTGGTATATGATGGTTTTTCTGTCATTTTGCTGAGCCGTTGGAAATAGTGATGCTGTAAGTTCAGCGCATCAAGCTTCTTCCGGCAGTACTGTTACAAGCACACCTGTAAGCACCAAACTATTACACATGCATTTTGTCAAAAAGATGAACCTTGCCTCTGCATGTTGTCTTTGTCCAAACGTCATACATAAGAGGTCACATGTCACTGAACTGAAACCTGAAATTTACAGGAACCCTGATGTTTACAAAAACCTGGTTATATGGGGTATAAGGCACTGAAACAAGCCATTCAGCCCAGGCCAGCATTTATGTTCCACTTCAGCTTTCTCATGTTTTTCGACTTCTAAATCTACCATTCTCAATCTTTCTTCCCTTCTCAGTTATATGCTTGAAATTCACAAATTGCTGTAATTTGTCTTCAGCTGCAGTTTCTTTGGTTTGCCTCCAAACAATTGTAGATACTTTCAAACTGCTGAGGTTATTGTAAGAACCTTAGAGCATTAGCATTAACAAGTCATTTAAGCACATTTGTAACCGGAGTTGCACGCAAGCAATACAAAGGGAGAATCATGAAAGCCACACAGTCCTCACTTTATTGTAATGGCTGCTGAGAACTGCAGATTCTCAACATTAACAAATAATCATTTCATTATACAGAACTTGGAAGAAAGACAAATTTTGTGGAATCTTTTTGTCTTGCACTCAGGACAACTTGCAAGAAATACCGATGTAAAAGAAACATTTTCAAAACAGTGAGAAGGGGATAATGAGTGGATGACAAGTGGATTCTGATAGCAGTGTTGCCATGGAAAATATATCAGTTAAATGATGACTGACAGTTAAGTGCCAAGCCATGTTTTAAATTTAAACTAGAACCTGGTTGGCATGGACAAGTTGGACCAAAGGGTCTGTTTCCATGCTGTACATCTCTATGACTCTATGGTTGACTTTGGTCGAAGCATTGTACTGAGGAACAAAACAGAAAATGGCTGTTAGAGACACTGTCAGAAATTGCTGGAAAAACTCAGCAAGTCTGGCAGCATCTGAGGAGAGAAAGTAGAGGCCATATTTCAGGTCCAAGTGACCCTTCGTCAGAACTGACTGTAGCTAGGAAAAGGTTGGCATATCTACTAGAGAAGGGTGGGAAGAGGGGGAAAGATTAAATGATAGGTGGAAATGGAGTCCAGAGAGAGGGGGAGAACAGTTGAGCAGACAAAGGGATGGATAATGGTCAGCCTGGGAGAATCAGTAGCTGCTAATGGCTTTGAGTGGCTGACATTGGGTTGTTTGTGGTAGCAGTCCGTGTGATGAAAGGGCCTGATGTGTAGAAGTTCCTCAGGCCCTAAAATTATTGAACTTGATACTGAGTCCGGAGGATTGCAGGGTTCCCAAGCAGAAAATGAGGTACTATTCCTTCAGCTCACGCTGAGCTTCGCTGGAGCACTGCAGCAAGCCCAAGACAGAGATGTTGGCCAGGGAACTCAGTGGTGTGTTGAAGTGGGAGGCAACCAGAAGCTCAGTCGTTTTTGCAAACAGAACATACATGTTGCCTGGTTTAGCCAGTGGAAACGGGCACCGTGTGCACTTGTTCTTCTTGTATGCAAAATACAGGGCCCGGGTGTGTTAACCAGTCAGCACAACACTTCCACACACACTTTAGGTTCCCCTTTAGAGAAGGAAATCTGCCATCCTCACCGGGTCTGGGCTATATGTGACTCCAGACCCACAGTGATGTGGTTAACACTTAACTGTCCTCTGGTGTGACCTGGCAAGCTACTCAGAGTCAAATGCAATTGGGTTTGGGCAGCAGATGCTGGTCTTGCCAATGATGCTCTTATTCCATAAGGGAAGTTAATAAAATGTTAGTTAGAAAGATTGCATATCAGATCAGCTGTGTAAATATTTTACAATATAAAGTGTATTTTTAACAAGCCACTCTCAATCCTGTTATGCCCAGGATATTTCTTTTCTGTTGCGGGCAGTGGTTTGTTTTAGCTTTCCTGGTAGCTTGACATTAATACCTGGTAGGATGTCCTTGTTAACAGCAAATGATGATATCTTAAATGGACATGGACTACATCAGATGTCGCTCATCTCCATTCAGGACAAAAGCAGAAGTTGCTGGGAAAGCTCAGCCGGTCTGGCAGCATCTGTGAAGAGAAATCAGTGTTAACATTTCAGGTCGGGTGAGTTCTGAGAGAGGGTCACTCGACCCAAAACGTTAACACTGATTTCTCTTCACAGATGCTGCCAGACCTGCTGAGCTTTTCCAGCAACTTCTGCTTTTGTTCCTGATTTACAGCTTCTGCAGTTCTTTTGGTTTCCATTCAGTACCATTCCTCTCAGCTTGGCTTCAGCCCACATTGAAGGTATATTAAAGATGAAGTGTAGCAATTCACTTGTTCTGGGATTATTTTATTCTACAAGGTTCAACAGCTCTCTATTTGGCTGCTGACTATTATCCTTTTATGTTTCCATTTTCAAAATGTATTACTCCTTTCACAATGTAGTGCTGTGGCCCAGTTACAGTAATAGCCAAAACTTCTCATGTCACGTTCTTCTAAAAGCTTATCAGTAATGCTCTATTTGTGCACCATTAACACAAAAGTTTGTTTACTTTCAGTTCCTCATCTTCTATCTCTATCTGTTCTGAACTTTGTGTGCCTAGACATGGGTTTAATTTTTCCCAGCAACTATGTACATAAGGACAGTCTAACCTTTTAAGTTAACCCACTGCTTTCAGCTTTCATTTTGCAACGTTTTAAAGTGCTTTCCTTTTCTCCTGGCATTAAGTGTTTCCATTCCAAACCTCTGTTTCATCTACTTTTCAGGCAAACCCAGTGATTTTCTACAGCCACGCAGGCTGAGTTCCGATTTAATGCTAAATGATCTCATCTGACCTATGGGTCAGGATAATTTGCATACTCTCAACACCCAAACTGTTAAATTAGATTTGGTGTCCCTGATGTATGCTGAAGTGCAATGCTTCATTCAGCAGTGGTTTAGAGTGCAGTTCTCCGAAAACTGCTGTGAATTTTTAAATTCCTTCTATAGTTCTGTCTGTTTTTATTGAGTTTTCTACATCTTTTCAGCATTTACATAACCAAACCTCAGCAATAGATTTACAGCCCCTGATTTTATGAATTTACAATTCTGTCACTAGTTTGATTTACTCGTCTTGAACTGTGGTCTCCTAGAATCTAAACGAAACAAATGCCTGAATAGTTTAATAAATAATAGTTATTTATGGCTTTCGATATAACTTAATGGATTATCTTTTCTTCCAGAATATTATGTAGAGCTGACCGTGTCATGTTGCTTACCTTTTATTCATTCACATGATATGGGATGCACCAGCATTTATTGCCCCAATAATCACCCTGGGGAAGGTGGTGGTGAGCTGCCTTCTTAACCTGCTGCTGTCTGTTTGGTGTAGATATATCTATAGTACTTTTAGGTGGGAAGTTTCAACTTGGGGAATGGTGAAAAATAACAATATGATTCAGGGAGGTGAGTGATTGGAGAGAAAATTGCAATTGGTGGTGATCGAATAAACCTGTCGTCCTCGTCCATCTAGATGGTAGAGGCTATGGGTTTGGAAGGTGCTGTCTAAGGAGCCTTGGATACTGTGTTGTTTCTGCAATCATGTGCCAATACCATCCACTTCTACCTATAGACAAAGTAGGAAGCTAATCTCTCCTTGACAGAATGTATAGGCGAAACATGTCTGATGACTCTTTCTGCCCTATTCTCCAATGTTCTTTGCTTGCTGTTTGGTTTTTATCATTATGGTTGTCATAGCCTCATTGAATGTTCTCTCCTTGTTTCTTCAAACTCCAATTCTGATTTTACACATTCTTCATTTCCTTTGCATCCTCGCTAAGGGAATAGCACATTATCAAATTCACTCTAAACTGTTCAGTCCCAGAAGCACGGAGTTCCTTGCCTACCTCACTCTTTTTATTTCCTCCTCCTCTCTCCGGGTTGCTGGGAGTCCAAAACTTGGCAATTATTGACCATAATTTGGCTAGCCTCCGTTTATCTTTGACCATTGATTATAAGCATCACAACATTATGAACTGAAGGTTTCTGAAAAATAAAGGTTAAAATAATAGTTCAAAAATGTAAAATGTAATAGTGAGTGAAAGAGTCGCCTGAGAAGGATTTAGTTGGCCTCAGTAGTTTGACTATTTAAACATTATGTCTTTTGTCTGAAGTGGAGCCAAGCCACACCAGTGCATTTCTCTTGGGAATGCGCACACACTCTCCCAGTATAGAATGGGACAGGAAGCAACTCGCATTCCTTGGTCAGCCTTCTGTTTTATATATGCTAGTAACGGGGAGGAGGGTGCACGCCTAATGGAAACCACAAGAACATACGTACAAGTTTCTTCCCAAACCAAAGAATTATTGCCAGTAGGAGCATTCAGTCCAAACAAACATAACTGTAAGGGGAGACCATGGCCTAGTGGTATTATCACAAGACCATGAATCTAGAAACTCGTCTTCATTCTGGGGACCTGGGTTCGAATCCCACCATGGCAGGTGGTGAAATTTTGAATTCAAAAAACAAGTCTGGAATTAAGAGTTTAATGGTGACCATGAAACCACTGTCAACTGTTGGGGAAAATAAAAACATCTGTCTCCTAATGTTATTTAGGAAAGGAAATCTGTCACCCTTACCTGGCCTGGTCTACATGCAACTCCAGACCCACAAAAATGTGGTTCACTCGTAACTACTCACTGGACAATTAGGAAAGGGCAATAAATGTTGGCTTAACCAAAGATGCTCACATTGCATGAGCAAATAAAAAAAAAAGAACGTGTCTCCTATAAACAGTGAGGACCCCTGCAACTCAATTTCTGCGAAGGATATTTATGGCACTGTAGATCTTAAGTATAGTTTACAAAAAAAGAGCTAAGCTATCAAAACTTCTTCTTTTCTTGAACACATCAGGACAAATGCAAGAATGCCAATTTTCAAATGGTGCAACAAGGTTTATACTGAATGAAAAGAGTGCCAGTGGGATGGCAAGTGGATTCTGCTTGGTAGAGATGTTTCCATGCAGGTTAAACCATGGAACAATTATCCTTCAAGCTTTTGTTTACATTCAGACCAACTTGAATCTGATTGAGGCATCACAGTGGAAATACATTAGGAAATAGTTTTTCCCCCAAGATTTTCTTTAGGTGAAAAAGGCTTAATATTTGGCCATGTTCAAGCAACCAATTTAAGATAGACAGTCGGATCAGTTACAGTGTGTCTAACTTACTCTCGCTGGAAGCTACACGTATTCATATGTGGGGCTGTATCCTCTACATACAATAAGAATATATTCAGACATTGCATTTTTTTTAAAGTTAATAAGAGTTTAGGGATAACTAATCCTTGGTGCATCCTCCACAGCAATGCTTCCACTGACCAGAATCTACTTGACAATCAATTGATACTTTTTTCTCCTTATGTAAATGTGTTATTCCTTTCAAAATTTGGTATTCTTGCAGTTCTGTCCTGATCTGTGCAATTTGAAAAGCTTCGAAAGCATATATTTTTAAATCAATATTAAAAAAAAGTTGCACTTTGAATAAAAGGTACAATGGGCTTTAGCAAATGTGCTGTGTACTATATCATAAGGGTGGTGTCTGTACCTTCACATTAACTAGCTGCAGGCAAAAGGAGTGTCCATGTAGTGACATGGATCATCAAACCACGTTCTCTCCTGAGTACAAAATATTATGAAGTAAAACCACTGGTGAGAAACATTTAATGTTTCAGGTCAATGAAAAATATTCTATTTGAGCTGTTTATTGTCTGCTCCTCGTACCATGTGTCACATAGTGACTTTACCATGAGTCTAATCTTCAGCCCTGGAGGATACAGTCTTCTCAAATGATAATATTTTAGTAATCTCAGCTCTCTGGAGGCAGGTCAAACTGCTCGACCATCCAGATCCCTGTTGCTAGCACTCACAAAACTACTTAGTACAGGATAGAGCTGTAGAAGTGGAGCCAGTCTTTGTACGTTTCTATTTTTATTTGCAGAGTTTTACGTGACGAGCATACACCTCCAACAATCACTGTTTTGATCCGTTTCTATCGGAATGCCGTTGTTAATGCCCACCAGCTGCACATAAGAAAGCACAACTAATACATGATTAACACCTATGGGGATGATCAATATGCCTCCTGAAGTGACATCCTAAAGAAAGTTCTTCCATCTCAGGGGTGTATGTTTTTAAACTTTCTCTCTCTCTCCTTTAATATTTTGGATCAACCCCTTCCTACTAAAGCCAGTTCCTCTTTCTTTAGGCTTTACTAAATGATTGTCTGCGACAGGTGCCTAGTAATCTGATCTGTGGTTCGGTACTATGCTACAATTATATTCCAATTGGAGCGAGGCTCATGATCAGAAAACTCAACACTTTTCTCTGCCTGGATAGACATCCTGTGCAACAGAGATCTTCCTGCTGTTCTCTCAATGCAGCACTGTGATTGACAGAATATATTCAAATTAAACCTTTGGTTTGGGTAGTTGGTTGTGAACGTTCAACACTCAAATTCCTGAGTGCTAAACATATCTTGAGTGCTGCTGTCAAATTAATGTTTCTCCCAGCTCTGCTATTCCTAATAGGCTGATTCTTGAGTGCTTCCCTTGCAGAATAACCTTTGGTAACAGTTAATTGTGACACTCAACAAAAAGTTGCAACATTTTGACAGCATGATTTTAATAAAAAAGAAAAGACAAGATTTTATATTTCCAAATGCCAGGTTTTAATGTGAAGGTATGAGTTGAAGCAACCAGTCAGGAGGTCAAACTTGTCCTCATTTTGCAGAACGTGCTGCTCATTACTTTCACATTTCATGAGAGAAGAAAAATGTCCAATTCGCCTTTTCCTGTGACTCTGCTGGACTTTGAAGATCCCATGGTATCATTGTGAGGAGAGGATAGAATTATCTTGGTATCTGGAGCAACATTCCTACTCAAGCAATCATGTCAAAGATAAATGGACTCGTTTCTGATTGGACTGTGATTGCTGCAAAATGGACTTTTGCATAAATGTAATTGCATCTCAGATAAATCCTTTGTTTGTGGAATGCTTGAAATGTATTTGAGGAAGTGAAAGAGGCAGATGATTATAAGATCTTTTTGATGGCCGTGACATGAGGTCCGAAAGTTCAGTTCAAGGTTGAAAAGGGCACTAAGACTGCACTAGTCTTTAACAAAGTCAGAGATCCTTGTCACTGGACTCAAGATGTTAACTCTGGTTTTCTCTCAACAAACGCTGCCAGGCTTGCAGTGTTTCTGTTTTTGTTTTAGACTTCTAGCCCCTGCAATTCTTTAGGTTTATTGTACCGGTCTTTAACCTGAAACCATGGCAGTGGTGGGAATGGAGTAGGAGGTACAAAAGGAAACTGTGGTGTAGGCAGAAGGCAGTAGTTTTGATCTTCCTATTTAACTTGAGGAAATTGAGACTTGTTCGTGATTGGATGTCAGGCTGACACCATGAGTTTAAGGTAGGTTTTGGAGGGTGGTGTGGTGAGGGCGGTGGGATGGATGGGAGTGCAGACCTGGCATACAGAACATGACTTCGTTTCTTCAGGTGCTGTTGCAAACAGCAGCAGACAGATTCGTTGGAAGAAAGTGCTAAGGTGTAGATCTGCATTATAACAGGAGTGACACTGAGATCTAAAGTTTCATATATACCAGAGAGAGAGGGAGAGAGACAAACAAGCGTAACGGGCAGTAAGCCTTTACTGGTACCTTTTATAGAGGGCAAGAAGGTACCTAAATGTGACTTGGTACAGGGAGGGTCAACTGCCATCAAAAGTTCTGCTTTTTCAGTGCATATGGTCATTAAAACTAAACTGTGCCAGATTATAAGCCACACTGCAGTCCATTATCCAATGGAGATGAGCTCTGTTAATACCTTTTACCAGATAGTAAATAAATCCAGATAACATAGGAGTTAAATTACATTCCATTTATCACTACCACTAAGGAATGCTATTAATACACAACAACAGTCAGAAATTCTTCAGTCTCTATTGTAATGAACAACACATTTATACGGTTAAAATCGTTGTGCTTCTTGAAATTCATTTTCAATTTTCTAGTTTAGTCCTGGATGTAGTTACTGCCTCTTCGCACACTGTAGATGTCCTCTGTTCTTTTTCTAAGGCTTCTCTGCAATATTCTTCATGCATAGCAACAGTTCCATAATTGGTACCGGGTACTGATTCTGTTGTTACACTGCTAATAGCAAACATGTGCATGCGTTTATAATTTCCCTGTAAATTGTAAACAAAATTTTCTTCAATAGCCAATGTGGCACGACCATTAATTTATCAGTAAGGAAGCCGTTGCATGCCAACAAATTCTTGGGCTATTCACGGTTGCTGTAACTCTCAGACTTTAGGGTGGGAACTGAGAGAATTTGAGATGGAATAAAATAATTGCATGCAATATTAAGCTAGTTCTAAGTGTCACCTTGGCCCCATGGTGGCCCTTTTGTTCCTGGGTTCACCACATTCCCTCATTGGTCTTCAGAACTTTGGTTATTTGATCTAAGATCCTCTCTTAATGTAGCAAGGAGGGAGTGCTACATTGCTGGCGAATCAGTTTTTAAATGATCATTAAATAGTGGTTACTGCCTGCCATGTCTGGTGAAAAACACCATGGTCCAACGTGAACAAGAGCAAGGAGAGGTATTTTGATTAAGAATGAACCGTCAATTATCTGAAAGTTTATGTAATTTGCTGTCTGTGAAACTTTGCTGCGTACAAATTAGCTGCGAAACCTGCCTGCATTGAAAATGGATTAATTGGCTGAAACGTTCATTTAAGATGCCCTGAAAATATGAAATGCCGTTCTGCATATAAATACAAGCTGATTCTTTTATGTTGAATCACTCAGGTATATGTTCTTGGATCGTGTACCTCGTCTGATATGATTAGATCATGTGCACCCCTCACTTTGCCCTAAGAAAGTTGTGTTTGGAGTCTACCACCTTTTGACGTGTTTTCATGAGAAATGTCATTTTTAAGCTTGACACAATGTGTTTGAAAAGCAGTTTGAGTTCTGCCGGTAGATAGAAGAGAATAATTTGTTGACCCCTAATGAAAAATAAACAATAATACAGTCAATCATTCATCTGTTTATTCCTCCAATAACAGAGTGT
>JAHRHZ010000070.1:16206794-16238032 GCA_024137785.1 Ginglymostoma cirratum
TCTTCAACATTGCACCATATAATCTTTGACATTTCTTGAATTATTGATTCCTTAAGGTACATTGAGACATCCAAACTTAGAGATAGAATGAATATGCAGTGACATTTTCCATGTCACTTTATATTCCTTTAAAACTGACTTCCCTGTCTTTCTGCTTAACTAATAAGGGGCTTATGCCAATTAGCATTCTTGTAACTGTGTAATAGTGGCACTGTATCTGCTAAACTAATTGTTTACAACAAACGCTTCCTCTGTGGGAACCAGCTCTTGACAGTTTTAGAGAAGCATCTTGGAATGTGAAATATTATTTCAGTGCAGCAATAGTGAGTTCATCTTCACTGGTACTGGAGCGCGTGAAATCCAAATTATAATCTCTGTCTGCTGGCATGTAGATAGAGTATTCTGATCACTCCAGACAGCACAAATTCTTCCAATTCAGCTGAACAGTTCCAGCTGTTTATTTTCTTTCCATCTGAAGTGCTTTCATTTTATTTTCTTAACGGATTTCTGAGGCACTGAAAATATGTTCAGTGCTCGCACACTGGAATACACTTTTCTTTTTCTTTCAGTCCCGGTTTTGTGGTTCAGTTTGTGTTTGGATTCTGGTCGACAACGCAGACTCAGCATTTTTCACATTCCAAGACACTGGTGGGTTTTTTTTGGAAACATAGGGAAAACTCAAGACAGTTTTTTCTTTGTGTATACTAACCTTTAAGTTAAGGAAAAAAGAAATCTTTAAAGCCAATAGTTAGTGCAGGAAGAAACTTTTTTGAGTTAGGTTTCTTTTGGCCCATAAGGAAGAAACATTTAATGGTCTGTCGGGTATCTCAGAAGCACCTCAAAGTGCTTCACAGAACAGTGAAGTACTTTTAAAGGGTATTCAATAGTGTTAAGTAGAAAATAGTGGTGGCCATTTTGTACGTAGGCGAAGCTCTCAAATAGCCAGCATGACAATGATTCATTCAAGTTCTTTGTTGTTCTGAATGCTTTCCAAATGCCAGGAGAGTTGTGTAGTCCTTCACATTAATCCATTAACTGGATCTTCACTGGCCCACTGCAGAACCAGTGTGCCAATCAAAGCAACGATGGTGAATGTGTTACCCCATTAAATGCCTTGACTGTCTAGAGAAGCCAATGATAAATATGAGGGATGTTAGTGTAAAGGTTATTCTAAAGCCATTTTGAGAGTTGGTTCTGGTTCTACAGCATCGCAGCTAACCTAACTACATGGTGACCATATTGTGGAATTTTTAAAATTCAATCAGGGGATGAGGGTGTTGCCAGCTATGGCCAGTATTTATTGCCCATCCCGGGGCGTAGTTAAAAATCAACCACATTGCTGTGGGTCTGGAGTGACATGTAGTTCAGACAAGGTAAGGATGGCAGTTTCCTTCCTTAAAGGGCATTCGTGAACCAGATGGGTTTTTCCCAACAATTGATTCATGGTCAGCTTCAGATTTTTTTTTAACAAATACAAATTCCACCATCTGCTGTGGCAGGATTTGAAGCTGGGTCCCTGGAATATTACCCAGGTCTCTGGATTAACAGTCCTGAGATAATACCACTAGGCCATCGCCTTCCCACAATAAACGTAGTCAGTCCGTAATACTTGGAGAAAAATAATTGTATCATATTTTGAGCTTTGAAATAAATAGAATTGAAATGATCTTTCTTTTCTGAATATATAAGGATATTATAATTTTATTTACATTTGTTTAGTGCACTATTGAGGTGTTGAGAGGAAATGTGTTTTTTGCTGTTTAAAATTAAATGAGAACAAATGGTTCTAGATTGAAAAGTTTTTGTTTTAAAACTATTAAACATAAATAATAGAATCATAGAAACCCGCAGCACAAAAGGAGGTTAATTGGTCAAACAAACAAGTGCCAATTCTTTGGAGGACTAGTTGACCCATTTCCCTGCTTTCTGTTCATAATTCTAAGTTACTAAAAGAAGTCAAATACCCACATCCCAGAAAACAAACATCATCTATTTAAAAGGGTCTTAATTCTTCTTCTGAGTTCAGCTGACGTTGAGTAGAATGGGTCAGAATTGCTGGGTCAAAGTCCCGGAATTCCCTCCCTAAGGGCATTGTGGGTCAATTCACAGCATGTGGACTGCAGCAATTCAAGCAAGTAGCTCACCACCAGCTTCTCAAGGGCAGCTAGGGACAGGCAATGAATGCTTACCCAGCCAGCAACGCCCACAACACACACATGAATAATTTTTAAAAAAAAGTAGAATGCTAGAGGGAGGCTACAGAGAATCTTCTTGAGAGCTGCTTGTTGTGTCTCCAAGAAGACCATTTTTAAACAGTAGTGATGTAGACCTGAGAATGAATGGTCATTGCAGCTACACATTGGGACACGGGGAGAAGTGAAGTTATCGTCGCAACAGCTGTTAATATTTAATAAACAAACAAGGAGTCAAACCTCCCTTTTCTTAAAAAAAACCCTTTTTGTATTTAAAGGATTGGTCATGACTTGTGAACCAGTTTATCAGGGATATAAACATCATTTCTCAATTTGGGAGAGAAGGTGGCCAAGTGGTACTGTCACTGGACCAGTCATCCTAGAGTCACAGGCTAAAACTCTGGGTACGAGGGTTCAAATCCCACCACGGTAGCTAGTGGGATTTAAATTCAATGAATTATATCCAGAATTGCAAGCTAGGCTCAATGATGGTGACTGTGAAACTATCCTTAATGTAATAAAATTCCATCTGGTTCCCTAATATCCTTTTGGGAAGGAAACTGCCATCCTTACCTGGTCTGGCCTACATGTGATTCCAGAACCTCAGCAAAGTAGGTGACTCTTAATTGCCCTCTGAAATGGCCATAGAAGCCTCTCAGAGTAAGGGCAATTAGGGATGGGAAGCATGTATTGGTCCTGCCAGTAATTCCCACATTGCATGAAACACACCACAGCATCTTCAAATGAATGGCTATAAAATACATGCCATTTTATAGAAGCTGACATGAAGATAACTTGAAGGTGAAAACTTGCGCTGAGGATATTTGATATTGGATCTGGAATGCCATTCAATGGTCTGATGTGTCCATCCTCACAAAACAGCACCTTCCCATGTCAATTGGATAGCCAAGGCTCTAGTACTGTATTGTATGAGTGTGCCAATGTTCATGGTATCAGCACTGTTGTGATTGTAGGAAATGTGACAGCCAGCCTTCAAACAGCAATAGGATCACAACTGGAAAACCTGGGGTTGTTTAATCCGTAATATTAGTTAAGTGTTAAAAACTGGCTGGGACACATGAGGGAGCCCTCCTGCTCTTCTGCCCACATCGTTGTGGAATTATTTACATCTGCTAGAGAGAGTAGAGTTAGTTTAACATCTGGTCAGCAGGATGTTGGTTCAGTTGGAGCAACACTCCATTGGCTCAGTGCTGAATTGTCAGCCTATATTGTCTACTCAAGTTTCTGAAACAGAACATGAACCTTCAGCCTCTGGCCTCAGAAGGGCACAAGAGCTGTGGACATTGCTCACATTAATAGCATTGCTTCCCAGTTTGGGTTCATGCCATTGCTCAGAAGATTCATGTTGGAATCAACATTGACTCTGGCCCAGGTTTTGCTCTTTGGTCAAGGGTGCACAGAGGCAGGAGCGTTTCAAAATGGTCACCCACGTGCTCCATTTTTGGTCTGGCATGGGGGAGAATCAGGGGAGTGGGGAGAGAGAGGTGGATGGTGCTGGTTTGGAAATAGGCTGAGGGACTCAGTAAGGAGTCCTGCTGGATTCTGAGGTGAGCTGAGTGACACACAGCAACCACTGCCCAGAGACACTGTCCAAGAATTTAAATATAAGAATAAAATATAAAACATTTCTCCAGCCCTCATATTTCGTGTCCACACACTCTCCAGACTCCTACCATGCCAACGTGTCACCTAATAACCTCCATTACTCCTCGTATCGTCATGCTCTACCTATTCCGCTTGCCACTCAATGCCCTGTATCACCCTATGCCCCTCTATCCATCTGCCCTGGCCTTTCATACTCCCATAATTCCCTAGATCTTCTACCTGTCCCCTATGTGCCTTAATATTGCTGTGCCAACATATGCTTCCATCCACCACTCTTTCCCCTTTGCTTATCATGTTGCTCAACATGTATCCACCAATACCCATGCACAAGAAGAAAAATAAAGTTGGATTAGTTAAGATTCCACATTGCAAACTACAGTCTATTGAGAAAAGCTCTTCCATGCATAAGAACACCTTTTGACGGTTCTTGATAGTTTTGACACCTCTTCATAGGTTTGACAATTCTAAGAGGATTGTGTACTTTTTGCACACAATTACCCTTAATGTTTACAGCCCCAAATCATATATGACACCACCCCCACTCCCAACTGAAAGGGTACCATCACCCCCAGTGCTGTTCAGGGGCAATAAACATGGGGAAACCCATCTCTTTGAAGAGGTAGCCTGTCCATCCAAGTAAATTCACAGAATTCAGAGCTGCCCTTGGGTCTAACATGCACCCTCTGGGCTCTACATTGTAGAATTGCCACATTTCTGGGTCAGTGGGATGAGCTGGCGGTTGCAATGCCTCCATAAAACCAACAATTACAAAACCCAGCCAGCCCCCACTCCCAGCAGAAATGGGCCCTGTCACATTCAGTGGCATGAGTTGGGATGTCAGGCCATTTCCTGAGTTTTTGTCACAACGGAGAACCTCTGTTGCAAACTGTTGGACCTACATTTAACCTGGAGGAGAAAATCAGCCCGCGATAACCAACTACAAAAGCGACTACCAAAGAAAATACCCTTGGGAGTGCTCGATAAGGCAGACAGTGTCTGTGGAGAGGGGAATAAAGGGTTAATCTTTCCGCTCAACTGTCAGCACGAAGCTAGAGACTAATGGCTCTTCAGCAAGTACAGAGGGAGAGAGAAGGTGGGTTGGGGTGAGATCTGTAGTAAGCTGGAGGAGCAAATTACTGCAGGTGCCAGAATATCTACTGAAAACAAAAAAAAACACCTGGAGATCACAGTGGATGAGGCAGCAGCCATGGAGAGAGAGCAAGCTAAAGTTTCGAGTCTAGATGATTCTGATGTAGAGTTGGTGTCTTCAAGTCAGCTCTGACGAAGAGTCGTCCAGACTCAAAACGTTAGCTTGCTGTCTCTTCATGGATGCTGCCTGACCTGCTGTGATCTTCAGCATTTTTTGTTTTCATTGTTAGCTGGAGTTGGTGCAAGCCGTTATTGGGTGTTAATGTGAAATGGTCATGTCTGTACCTGCCTGGAGCTCTGACAGTGAATGAGAGCAATGGGGAGGAAAGGGTGTCTGGAGATTGAATCTTTTCAGCCCCTATTAGGTGAGGCTCCAACTAACTGTCAAGTGTGCAATGTGGGCACAAACTGGCCTAAAGCACAAAATTATATTTTCAAAAATGACTGTCCTGTTTCATTCCTTGGTTGCGCTTGATCGGTGAGCTCAGGCTGCACGGTGGCTCGGTGGTTTGCACTGCTGCCTCTCAGAGCCAGGGGCCTGGGTTCGATTCCACCCTTGGGCGACTGTCTGTGTGGAGTTTGCATATTCTCCCTGTGTCTGTGTGGGTTTCCTCTGGGTGTTCTGGTTTCCTCCCACAGTCCAAAGATGTGCAAATTAGGTGCAAAATTGTCCTGTAGTGTTTAGAGATGTGTAGATTGGGTGGGTTACAGGGGGATAGGTCTGGGTAGGATGCTCTGAGGGTCGGCATGGACTTGTTGGGGCGAAGGGCCTGTTTCCGCACTGGAGGGGTCCTATGAATAGAGGAACATTCCAACCCGTTCACAAATGTACAGTTAATCACTGTTCTGTTGAACTTTTTGCCCTTGGGAGCGTAAGAGATGCAATTAATCGGTCTTAATGCATGACTATCTTTCTCTGCCTGGGCCTAAGTGTTCCTGCTGGGTGTCACAAAGCAATGTGTTGTCTGATCACTTGGGGGCACAAATGTTGAGGAGGGTGGGTGCAGGGCAAGTCGGGATGGAGCAAAGTGGAATCTTTCCAGGCCTCTTGACCATGGGCATTGGCAGAAACACTGCCTTGAGTGACCGAAGCTGGAGGTTTTTTTTTTCCAGCTAATTTAATTGCAGAGAGTTTTGAAGCATGGAGCATAAGCAGAAAGAACTGTGCATTTCACAGTGGCCACATCATTGTTTGCAGCTGTCTTTTGTTTTCACACTTCTTGGAAGCAGTTTATATAGAACTCCAAAAGCATCAAATCTTTTGGAACACAAGCCGGCATGTGTTCCGAATTATTTTCCTTCTCCAGCACTAATTTTCTTGTTTCGTTTAAAAGCAGTTGGAAATTTTCAGGGAAGCGTTCTGCTCTAAGTATTCTGTGGAGTTCAGCCATTTAATGTTGATTGCCAATTAACAGTGCGCTCGACAACGAGCCGTTAGTTTTAAGTCTGGCTCTTTAGCTTTCAAGACGTAGGATTTTTCTCAGCTAACTGGAGTAGTTCACTTGATTTAAGTAGGTTTTGGACTTTCTTTTTAAAAAAATGCCTAAATAGCTCTCCCCACAACCTAGCATACAGTTTGTAAAAGTAAATTTTTAAAACATCTGCGATTTTATAAAATAAGAGAATGTGAACTGAAGTTGAACATTCTTCAAACAGTATGTTTCCAATCACTGGGCAGCAAGATACATGGTTCTCTGGGACTTAAGTGGTTATAGAGAGCCTTAAGTGGCATGGTCATAGTTGAGATGTCAGTCATATAACTAAGTAATGAAGGAAGTTGGAGTGCAGGTGAATACAACTAAAGGGTAGAAATAGAAAAGAAACTAGATCTTTTATAACAACTGGGTAAATAACACCTGCTAAACATTACAGTATGTACATTTCTGAATTCAAGATCCCTATGGTACTAAGAAGAGCACAGTGTCCTGAGCAATGTTCCTCCATCAATCAATAGCCCACAAAAATCTGTTTTTTTTGTCGTCTGTGGGATTAATTCAGCATGAAAGCACTTCATTTAAAATAGACCATAAAATACAAGAAGCTAATTTTAATAATTCTATTTTTAATTGAACCCGTACTTGTTAAGTGCTGAATTCTTCAGAAGCAGAGTAGCCTTTTTTTGTTGTAAATTCTAACCTGCCACGTAGACTTTGTAACTCTAATTGTGGGTTAGTTTAATTATTATTTTTAAGATTTGTGCTTGTATCTTTGAAGACAGAGAAACAAGCTACTTCCAAAATACTAACATCCACAAGCTGGCTCCCAGCATTGACCCTCCTACATCCTCTTGTTTCGGACAATATGCAGATCCTTTTTGTAGCTTTGACATTTTACCAGAGTTGGGTTGTCAAACCTTCCCGGGTTGCTTTGAAATCTCCTGAAATTAAAGATTATTCTCCAGTAGGGACGACTGAGCCCAGGAGAAATGAGAAAGACATTATCATTTAAAAAGTATCTTTATTCAGTTTTATTGTTACTTATTTCAAAAATTGGAGATGGGAGGGGTGGGGTGGTGGTGTGGGGAGGAGGCTGGTGGCCTGAAGGTCAAGATTATCCAATTGGAGAATGTGATGTCAATTCAATTTCTGATTTCTGGGAAGGCGGTGCTGTGTATGGATGGACACGTTGGTCAGCCAATGATAACAGTGTAGGGGCAGAGTTGTTGTGATGATCACAGGTCATGTGATGAAACATCCAAGAATTATGTCTTACCAGATTCTGCATAGAAGGAAAGGTTTATGTGAAAGGTTTAAAGGGTTGTGGGCCAAACGCAGGCAAATGAGACTAATTCAGTTTAGGAAACCCCTGGTCAGCATGGATGAGTTGGACTGAAGGGTCTGATTCCATGCTGTATGAATCTATAAAGAGCCTGACTTTTTTAAAGCAATGTAACATTGTGGGATTGGCCACGGTCATTTTCCACTTCAAATAAAAAAAAAACTTAGAGATTGTTGTGCAAGATAACATGTAACAGAAAAGATTTGTTGCACAATTGGTTCAATCTCCTTGAAGCAACGCCCCTTTTGAAACTGCGGTGGATTAAATCTTACAGAGGGGTGGAAAAGTAATGGATGTGATGGGACATTTGGGCAATACAAGTTTACGTCCCAGGTCTCGGGTGCCATTAAATGAATCTGATTATTGCTGAAAGAAGAGCTGTCGTGTCAAAGATTTTAAACCTGAATTCTTCAGGACGAATGCGAGAATGCCAAACTTCAAACAGTCACAAGTTATTTAAATTCATAAACCAGTCCTAGATGAAAATGTGTGTGTTCTAGTTTAATAAATGAGATAAAAACAGAAGTTGCTGGAAAAGCTCAGCACATCTGGCAGCATCTGTAGAGAGAGAAATCAGAGTTAACATTTTAGGTGCAGCTGTTCTGAGGAAGGATCACGTGACCCGAAATGTTAACTCTGATTTCTCTCTCCACAGATGCTGCCAGACGTGAGCTTTTCCAGCAATTTTTATTTTCGTTTCTGATTTACAGCATCTGCAGTTATTTTGGTTTTTATTTAATGAATGTTTGAGTTTGAAGCACAGACATTTGTTGTACAGAATGAATGTTTTGATTTTCTAGAGGGTAAGAAGGATTTGAGTCTCCTATTCTATATATATATATATAAAAAATCTGTTGACTTTCAGACAGTCTTCACACAACGACATTTGGAGTCTACTTCAATATTCCACCTCTGAGATACCTAATGAGTTGGCGTGTAGATTTGTGCAGGCTGTGTTGCCAACAGGGAGCAGACTGCGCATGAGGTGGCAAGTAATGGAACAGAAATGGAGCATCTGGCGAAAGAAAACAAAATAAGAAGCCAGCTGTAACAACACTTTTTATCTAATTTGTCACACAATGGTGCTGCAGTGAGGAAATTTGGTGTTGGTGAAGAATAGTCTGAGACTGGAAGACTAAGAAGATCTCCAGATCGAATGCGCCATGGAAGCAGAGGATAGACACTGGCTTGATCCAGAGGAGGGTGTATCAGAATGGGCCTCAAATCGTCAAAATGGTTACATCGTCACCGGAAATGCAATGCACCTCAATGGGTTAAATCAAGCCCCGAAGTCCAGCAAAGGTTTCAGAGTAGCAGTTTATGATGCAGCTCCGCTCCAGAATGAATGTGTCCACTGCTGTGGCAGAAGGCCGAGATCCCTATGACTGACAGAAGACTGTGATGCCAAAGTTACCAGTTTCCAGCCCTTTAGCATCAGCCAAAATGGCCAGCACCAGATCTGATACAGACTGAGAATTGTGCGCTAATGCTGTAGCCTCAAAGACAAAATAAATTCAGTTAATGTTTTGCTTTGGATGCTGAAGAAAATGAATCTGATGGTTTTTGAAGTGTTTTGATTGTGGTTAAAAGTATCCTCTGAGAATTAATTCATTCAAGAAAGTATTCATTTTAATTCGAGTTAATTTATGTTATGTTTTTCGTCTCAATTCAAAATGGTAACCACAATAATCAAATTTGGCAGTCACTTTTTATACACAATGCATAGGTCTACCCTTGTTTTCGAAAGAGTTTTCAAGGCTTCATATACACACATGAACAGATACACTATGGTAAGTGGCTATGTTCCCTTTAACTACCTGTTTTATGTTTCTTGTAAAACTCCTATATAGGAATGGAGGGATATGGACCAAGGGCAGACAGAAGGGATTAGTTTAATTTGGTGTCATGTTTGGCACAACGTCTTGGGCCGAAGGGCTTGTTCCTGTGCTGTGCTGCTCTGTGTTCTATATTTAGCCATAAAGAACATGAAAAATAACATATTAATCTAGAAACAATTGATTTGCTAACCTTAACTGAGCATCAGGTTAAATGTAGCAAAAGCTCATTGTAAATACTGTATTATTTAATCCTAGCAAACAGAGGGAGCTTAGCGTGCAGCTGTGTGTTAAATACTGTTAGCACCCACGACAGACATGAACTCGAGTTTCTACGCCTCTTTTGCTTGAAAATAAATCTTTTCCACGAATCAGTTCTTGCAGTACCAACTCCTGGATAGATTCAGATCTGTATGAATACTTGCTTGTCTGACCTGTGATACACTGCCTATTCAAAGGCATGGATTTATCAATGGGCTGTAGGCGCTGTTTGTCTCCTTTTGAAAACACACACCTGTCATCACTGTCAGCGATTCCATGTTCCCTGGATTTCTTGGGCCATTTTTGCCATCAAAGAAAACTTGGGAGTTTTTCAAAAAGCTGTAGAGGTTTTTTTTCACCCCCTATGATTGTCTGTGTGGTGGAATATCACAGCACTATCTTATGGCACTGCATTGAATGTTGCAAAACTTATGTTCATAACAGCAAACTGCAACGTAGATACAAATTTAAGATTATCCTTTGCGTAGGAAATTAGTAATTGACCTGGAACCAGTCCAAATTATGTTAATAAAAGATACTTATGAATAATGATACAAGATAAGTGTGATCCAGTACAAGTGATAGGGGAAGAGCGCAACGATTAACAGTGCATTATTTAAGTGTATTATTCACTAATGTTTTGCACTTTGTGAAAGTAATATTTTGGGTACGTGAGATTTGCAGAAAAGTTTGAACCTTTAAGCACTTATAGAAGACTGGACACTTTATTTGTAAATATCTAAGACTCAAAAAGACCCGACAGGAGACTACGAAACTTGTGTTAGGAGAACCAAACGTGATTCTGTAAAGATAACTATCTCATATGTGATTGAAATCGCAGGCTAAATGTTTGGGCCCTAATTTGGGGGTGGGGGGGGTGCGTTGTTTGGAGGTGGATGAATGTTGGATTTCGTGCCTATTAAGTAAAGCCATGTCGGAGGTGGCCTGGAATTTTTCAATCAGCTTCCAGGTCCTTGGGGTCATCGGGAAACATTGTAGCTGCCTGGAGGCAATCTCCTCATAGAATGAGCACAGCCAGGACTCCAGGCAGGCTTCCCCTCCCTGCATTTTCACAGCAACTCCCCCATCCCAGTGTTGGCCACGAAGGGTATTATTTTCAATGTTAAATTCCAAAATGATGTGGAGAGAATGGTTATATTATGAGGCATTTTCTCTCTCTCTCTCTCTCTCTCCCTCTCTCTCTCTCCCTCCCTCCCTCCCTCCCTCCCTGTCTCTCCCCCTCTCTGTCTGTCTGTGTGGGTTTCCTCCCACAGTCCAAAGACGTGCAAGCTAGATGTGGATTGGCCTTGATTTTTAAAAAAAAATTCCCATAGTGTCCAGGGATGTGCAGACTGGTGGGTTAGCCATGGGTTGGGTCTGGGTGGGATGCAGCTCGGAGAGTTGGCACAGACCTGATGGGCTGAATGGCCTCTCTCTGCACTGTAGGTATTCTATGATGTAAGGGTGGCATGGGAAAATGGTGTTGAGGTAGAAGATTGACCGTGATCTAATTGAGTGGTGAAGCAGGCTCAAGGGGCCGAGTGACCCATTCCTGCTTCTATTTCCTGTGTTCCGGTACACTGGGAAAGGCCTCATCAAACTACTTATGAGTGAGGCCCTCAGCCTTTGAAAGCCTGGCATCCACGGTCATTAATTGGAGCAAGAGCAGCCCTTTGGCCAATAATCGGCCAATGTGGGACAAATCACAGATGAATGACTGTTCCCCACACAGCATGCGCTTCCAACCATAATCTGAGTCAGGTGGCACCCCATAATGCTGGATGTTAGTTTGCTGAAAAACTGATTCCACTAAGGTTCACAAGATTGAGATGGATGCCTGATGATGCAATGTAAATTACAAAATAGCTTGAATATGGTTTGTGTTTGAAAGTACAAAAGTAGTCTCAGGCTATAATAAAACAAGCACCAACTGCAGTCAATGTCAATTATGGTTAAACCATTGCTCATTTTAGGCTCAGAGGCAAGGATCAGTCTAAATTCAAAACTAGTTTGGAGTTTGGTGGGAAACCCATTTTGCCTGGTTTAGATGATGATTGTGAATTTTCTGATACCATTAAAAATAGAACAATATGTGACACAGTTCCAAGTGCATTAGACTTTCCCCAACAGCAAATTAATTAAAACCACTTAAAGTGCTTCTTTGTAAGAGTCCCTAATTTCCTTACTTTCATGAATGAATAGTAGTTGGTGATAGAGGCTGTTACATTTTTCAGGCACTGGGAAAATACATGTCTGCGGAGAGAGAAAGTGTTGAATGGTGGATTAGAACATAGAAACCATGAGCAGACGTAGGCCATTCAGCCCTTCAAGTGTTTTCCACTATTCAATGTAATTATGGCAGATCCTCCATCTCAATTCCAGTTTCCTGCTTTCTCTCCATACCCCTTGATGCCTTTAGTATCTAAAATGTAGCGATCTCTTTCTTGAATCTACTCAGTGACCCAGCCCCGAACAGCCTGCTGTGGTAGTCAATTTTACAGATTAACCATTCTCTGAGGAACAAGGCTTTTTTTCCCTCATCTCAGTCCTAAACGGCCTAGCCAGTATCCTGAAACTGACTCCTTATTCTAGACTAAACAAGGGAGACATCCTCCCTGTTTTGAGTCTATTGGTTTAGCTCAGTTGGCTAAATGGTTGGTTTGTGAAGCAGCGTGACTCCAACAGTGTGGGTTCAATTCCTATCACTGGCTGGGGTTGTCATGAAGTAATCTCTCTCCTCACCTGAGGTATGGTGGCCCTCAAGTTAGACTACCTATGGTCTGGTATGATAATGGTGACCAACATTGAGTCCATCTAGCCCAGTTAAAACGGCATATGTTTCAGTCCAATCCCCTCTGCTTTCTAAAGTCTACTGATTACAGGACCCATGTCTCTTCATAAAGTCCTGTCATCCCCAATGCATCCTCGCTGCACTCCCTCTGTGGCAAATATATCCTGTCTTAAGCAGGGAGATCAAAACTGCACACAGTACTCCAGATGTGGTCTCATCAGGGCCTTATATAACTGCAGCAGGACATTGCTACTTCTGGACATAAATTATCATGCAACAAAGGCTAACATACCATTTGCCTTCTGATTGCTTGCTGCACTTGCCTGTCTACTTTCAGTTTAGATTGTTCTGCCAAAGAGTCAGCATCATAATGATAGACTGAATGGTCTTTTCCTTTGCTGTAAATGTCTCTGGTTAACAGATTTTATCCTGTGCGTGTAAATATTTTATCTGAAGCAGGAATGGCTAGCATGGAATCTGTACAGAATGAGGCTGTTCATCCCATTTTGCCTCTACTATCTCTTTCAAGAGCTAACCGATTCTCTCTGTGCTTATGCCAGTGCCCAGCAATTTTCTACCCTTCCGATATTTATCTAATACCCCTTTGAAGGTTACTGCTAGCTCCGCTCATGTGGATCACAACAGTCTGTGTCAAAAGATATCCTTATCTGCTCTTTAGTCAATTAAAAGTTTAGTTTTTAAACAATATTTACTCTAGGTTAAAAGCATGAGGGGGAAATGTAGTGATGTATCCTGCTTCCAATGGTATCTAATGCAACAGTGACTTTCAAAACAATTTTTCTGGCTTAACTGAAGTTCCTATTATAGGAGCAGCATGAATAGACACTGTTCACCATGATTCAGAAAATGTTAGGCTAGGAAGATTATTCTGATCCAACCAACTCTTACAGATGCACCATAGAAAGTATTCTATTGGAATGCATCACAGCTTGGTACAGCAACTGCTCTGCCCAGGACCATAAGAAACTACAGAGAGTTATGAACACAGATTAGACCATCACGCAAGCCAATCTTCCATCCACTGACTTCATCTATATTTCTTGCTGCTAACATCATCAAAGACCCCTCCTACCACGGTTATAACCTCTTCCAACCTCTTCTATCAGACAGAAGATACGAAAGCTTAAACACATGGACCAAAAGGTTCAAGAACAGCTTCTTCCCTGCTGTTATTAAACTTCTGAACGAACCTCTCAAATTTCATATCTAATGTTGATATTGCTTTTTGTACATGTTCTTTGTAGCCGTACCTTTGCATTCCTTGTTCTCTTCTATCACCCTATAATCTTTGTGTCTTTGTATGTTATGATCTGCTGTACTGCATGCAAAACAAAACTTTTCACTGTACTTAGGTACATGTGACAACAATCAAATCAAATCAAATCACAATGTGTGGGACTCTCGTACGTAGCATGAGGGAAACAGAAGTGTTTTACTGTTATGGATGTACAAGTCATTTTAAAAGTTCTGTGATTTTCACAGGGGACTCATTTCTACTGTACATTTCTGTGTGCGCCTGTCTGCTCAGGACGACAGCTGCAAAAAATCTCCTCTTGATGCACAACTGAACACTTAGCACTAATTTCAGATGGATATCATGCATTGAGTAAAGCACACCGTATGGTTTGTGAGCCTTGATGTCTTGACTGACAGTCTGGATGCTATCAAACTCATGTGTAAAGCTTGAGTGACAAAGGAGGACTTGAGGCCAATGCATTTGTTAAAATGCAGGTTTAACCTCCTAGTTTGATGGATTTGTGACTTTAGTGACTGCATTGAAGAATGGGCTGAATGGAGGCCGCAAACTGGGGAGGTGGCATTATTTAAACATCTGATTAAATCCCAGACAAAACTGAATATGCTTCAGAAATAAATAAAAATTCAACTCAAGAAATCATGGAACTTCAATTATCCCATTGGTGTTACAAAACGAAATGCGATGTTTTTAACTTTGGATCATTTCACCTTTGGAAATCGAATAAACTCTGCTGTTGTGTTTTTGTTCAAAGCAAGGATTAACTGTGATTTCCTGCAGCTAACAAAACCTGATTGAAACAGATCCATGCACTCCATAAAACGGTGAATATCTTTAACATTTACTCACACAGTGAAATCATGGATGGAGAACTAAAGAAAGGTTTGATGTGGAGTTGCCATGCAGAAATGTAAAAGCTGAGGAATGGAGAGTTCAGACTTCCGGGAGTTTGAAATGTGAGATTGGAGATGAATGGAGAAAATGAACATCTCGATAAAAATGGAGTGGAGGCATTAGCAACTCTACAAGAAACAACTAATTTGATTATTTGCATCAAGAAAAGAAGGCAAACTAACTGGGGATTAGGCACGTACAGAGAGTGGATGGGATGTTGAAAGAGATGATAGGACGGACAGATAAAAATCAAGAGGAAGAAAAAGAAAAGAATGAACCCAGAGCAGCAACAGAATGGGAGATTGCCTGGACCATTGAAGAAAGAAGCCCAAGGGAGAATTAATTTCTTTCTCCATAGGTACTTGCCTTACCTACTGTATAATTCTGAAATGTATTTTCTGCTTCTATTTCTTATTTACAGCATCCATAGGGTTTTGCTCTTGTGAGAAGAATCTGTGTAAAGTCTGCAGTAGTGATGAAACCTTGATAATTCACAAAACAAATTATTACACAGTCTTTTCTGTCCTTGTCCCCTCAAAAGTTGTCCCTTCTATGTTCTGATTTGGGAAATGGAAAGCCAGCATATTTCCCCCTCCAATAAAAAGGAAAATTGAACCCATTTATTTTAATAGGTATATTAAGAGCTTAGTAAAAATTGGACAACAATAGATTGATTGACTTGATTTATTGTCACATGTACCTAAGTACAGTGAAAAGCTATGTTTGTGAGCAGTAGAGGCAGATCATAGTAAGCAGATACAGATCATAGGGTGAAAAAAACTTGGACGGAGTTAGGTATACAGGTTATACTGTACAGGATGTGTGCTAGAGAAGATCTTGGTTCCAGGTGTCCTCATGGGTCCTGAGGGAAGCCAATAGGTTTGCGCTGGGTCTGCAAATCCAGCGCTGATAGTACTTGAGCCTGGATGACTGTAGAATCCTCAAACCCGTAAGTAGATTCAAAAGAGCATTGTTAGTAATTTCTACAGAGTTAGAATTTAAGTTTTAAAGTGTAGAACAGTTATAAGAAATGTTAGAGTTAGATCTGCTGTAGGGAGTCACCCAGTATCGGCGCCATCTTGAATCCAAGTTACATTACAAAAAAATCCAGAAGTTCATTTTAACAGCTCTGTTCAATTCCCATTTCATTTTGGAAAACTACTTAGTGCATGTGATAATAAGGGCAATTTCTGTTTGAAGGGGACATCATGGTTATTTTAGGAGGCTAGATGTGACTAAATCCTATAGCTCTGACTCTTGACGATAAAGTCCTCATGGTCCTTCCATGTGGCATCACAATTTGCTAACTAAAGTTAATGTTGCAGCTGTTTCATATGTACCCTGTGCAAGTCCAAGGAGGATGAGGTATTGCTTCTAGTCTCAACAGCTGGGAGTGAATGTTGGAGAGATCTGTGTAGAGCATGACGTTCCAAATAATAAGAAAGTAAAAAGTGCCCCTGAATTGGGCAAGTTAATTACCATGTCCAACTAAAAGATTTCCTCTCTGGAATGAGATGCCACACCGGGAAAGAGTGTCTCACAAATTTAAGCAAGCTACACCAACAATTTACTGACAACCCTGAGATAGTAAGAACCGCAGATGCTGGAGTCAAAGGTAACACAGTGTGGAGCTGGAGGCAGCAGGCAGCATCAGAGGAGCGGGAAAGTTGATGTTTCGCATCGGGTTCTGACCCGAAACGTCAACTTGCCTGCTCCTCTGATGCTGCCTGGCCTGCTGTGTTCCTCCAGCTCCACAATGAGTTATTACTGACAACCCTGTTGCTCTTAAGTGTTGGGAGAGCATTGCAATCTGTGTACACAACACACACTTGTGCATGATCTTTGGCTCCAATTTTCCATTATTAAGCCTCATTTGTTCATTTATCTAATAATCCCAGACTCTGTCAATATGACAATCCTTAGACCTGCTATTATAAGAGTAATGCATCAGTGCCAGAAGTTAGCTTTCTGTATGACATCTGACATAAACCTCTCCTTAGCCTGTTTACTCTAGATAGATAATTAAATGCACTTAAAAATGGAAGGAAGTAATTTTATTTTGTATTCTGATTTAACTGTACTGTTGATCTGATTCCAAAATAGTCCTCCTGAACTTAATTGTGTTACATCGAGATGCTGTTTGTCTTATTTAGAGCAATGCAGAGATGGTTCTAATTTCAAGCAGTTTTTTACATGACTCAAAACATCTTATTCGTTTACAGACTTTTGATACAGGTTGCAATAGCAAGAAGCAGCATGCCTGGTGTCTCACTAAAGTTTTGAGTCTATCTTGTGACTTCTTAGCTTTACATACAGGCATAAGCAATCAAGCAATGTACAAGGATCTGTGATCAGACAAGCCTAATAAAACGCCGTATACAAATTGCCCAATTAGTTATTGGAAATGCATGAATACTGAGCTGGTGACATTTACAGGGTTCTCAAGTATGGAGCTATCATACCTAAAACAAATCTTTTTGATAAATGCACATATGGGATGCATGAAAACAGGAAGAGTCATTAAATATTTTTAATACAGAGGTAGGTTAACTGTTTTGTTAGACTAGAATTCTAAATTTCATTGAGTGAGCTACGGTTTGTGAATCCACGGCATTGATGGTACAGAATGCTGCCATAGTAAATAGATTACCACTGCACTGTCGTATGTGTAATGTTGATCAAAGAGCTGATGCTACATGATGCTGCTGTGCGATGGCTATGCTAGCACTCAGAGATACTGCTGTTTCTTTCTTTCTTTGAGCTGTGGAAACAGGAAATGAATAGTATGTTAGGCATGAATTCTGTGACACATGTCTTGTACATTATTCCAGAGAATGATGTTATGCTTATTTTGGAGCCGGTAGAGAACATTCTGGGATCTGTCTTCTACTTTTGTGTCCAAAGAGTTTTTGTATGGGGATGAATTCTCTGTGAATGTGCCACCACTGATTTAAATCAAAGTTGATTTGCGTCAGGTTGCTTCCATTATTCAAGATAGGCAGTTATTCTCTTTAGTTTTAGATTGAGTCATACTGCAATGATAGACTTCAGCAATAGTAACGCTAGAGAGAGTCAGGTCTCACTATTATCCATGCCAATATACCGTTACAGAAGGGAATGGATGACCACAGTAAAGAGCCGGAGATGTAAAGTCCACATCTAGACTACAGTGTACAGCTTTAGTCTCCTTACCTAAGGAAAGGTGCTTAAGAGAGGACACAATGACCATTCACTAGATTGATTCCTGGACCATGGAGAGATTAGGTAGAATGGGCCTATACTCGCTGCAGTTTAAAAGTATGAGAAAGAATCTCATTGACATGTATAAAATTCTTAAGGCTTGACATGGCAGATATATGGGAGGCTATTCTCCATGGCTAGACATTCTGGAATCACAGGGACATAGCCTCAGCATCAGGACCAGCCATTTTTAAATGAGGGAAAGAGAAATGCTTTTACTCAGAAGGTTATGAAACTTTGGAACACGGATGCTCGGTCGTTGAGTATTCAAGACTGAAGTTAATAGGTTCTTGAATGCTGAGCAAATTGAGAATACGAGGACAGTCCAAGGGTTTAGGTTAAAGATTAGTCATGGCCTTATTGAATGGCAGAAGGGAATATGATGGCCTACTGGTATTATCACTAAACTATTAATTTAGAGACCCAGATAATGTTCTGGGAATCTGGGTTCAAATCCCACTATGCAATTTGGTGGAATTTGAATTCAATAAAATTCTGGAGTTAAGAATTTAATGATGACTGTGAAACCAGCGTCAATTGAAGGAAAAACCCATCTGGTTCACTAGTGTCTTTTTAAGGAAGTAAGTCTGTCATCCTTACCTGGCCTATGTGTGATTCCAGACCCACAGCAATGTGGTTGACTCTCAACTGCCCTCTGGGTAAAATTAGCGATGGGCAATAAATAATAATCTGACCAATGATGTCCACATCCTGTGAATGAATTTTTTTAAAAAAGTGGCTCCAGTAGCTTATAGCAATTCCTACTCCTGTTCCTTATGTTCTGATGGAGAGGGAAAGAAAAATAAAATGATTATTATTATTATTATTTAGAACAGATTATTGTTGGCAAACTCAATCAATTGATAGCTCCCACCTGGGCATCCCTGTTTCTGCTTCAAAAGGGATTATAAAGTGACTCCGTTCAGCAACAAGACTTATCTGAAGACTCAGCCTTTGTGCCCAGCACCCCGTCTCACCCCCCAGTAACATTACCTTGCTGTGAAAGAAGGAAAGACTTGCATTTGGATAGTGCCTTTCATGACCTCAGGACTCCGCAAAGTGCTTCGCAGTCCATGGAGTGTTGTGGGAGTTTGGTGGCACTGTCACCACCGCAGTGTAGACTCTCGGAAACACAACCCAATGGAATGGAATGGGATTTGCTCCTTAAGGGGTAAACTAGCTTAACGCAAGAACATGATAGATCACAAGATCTGGCAAAACCTGGTACACAAAGTACCAGAGAGGTGGCATCATGCAATGAGAGGTATAAATGTAATGTTGTGTAAACACGGCCATACAAGGTGTAGTCAGACCTGGCACGACAGAGCAAAAGTCCACTAAGCTCCCATTGCTGACAGGTTGCAAATCTCAGATGTTTCTTGCTACACATTGCTTTCCATTCAGTTCAGTTAGCAGAAAAAGTGTTGTTGCATTTGCCTTGAAGCAGCCACGCAGAGGAGGGAATGAAGGCCATAAGAGTGTGGTACTCCCGTTCTGCCAAATTGTATTTCATTCACTTTTCATTGGCAGTCGTCACATTCTGTAATAGTCCACAGATCTCAGATGCTGGGAGTTAATTCAGAATATTCTAGTTTGTTGCAAGCTACGCACATATGACCCTAAGTTACAAAAAAAAAACACTTCCCATGCTTGCAGCATATGTGTTTCATCGTGTGAGGCAAGCTTCACTGTAACCCCAGTGAAATTCCAGTCGAGACTTGAGCCAGAGCTGATTGAAATCATGGAATTAATGCTGTGCTTACTGATATGAAATGGTTCTTTTATCTGCCAAACATAATAAGCAAAGACTTTATTAAAGGCACGTTGATCAAAAGGCTCTGAAGCAGATTTTAACCCTTTATTTAATGATGACTGCACTTTTCTATCCCACTTGGTTTCCCTGTTGGTGAAAGTATTAAATAGCTTGCTGTGCTTTGTGAGATTTTAGATCAAGGCTCTGTAGGTACGCCTTGCTATACATTTAAGATCCCATGGCATCAGTACAAAACTCTTGCAGTCCACTCTGCAAAATTTCTTCCAGAACTTACACCAACCAAAATAGAATAACTAATGATTCATCCCTTTGCTGTTTGTGGGACATTAAGTGGTCCAGAACTGATAGTGACTCAACCACCAGCTTCATGTGTGTTCTTTAAAGAAGTTGTAGTCTTTAACTAGTCTGTCTAAAAGGAAGAAGCAATCGTGTTTTCTTAAAAATAACTTGACTTTGTGGTATTTTCAGAACTCACTTTGGAACTGATCAAGGCAAATCCCATCAAGATCCATCAAATAATATGTTTCAACTAAGGGAAACCAGACTTCAGCAATGTTTTGAGGAATAATCTGTCATTGTATTTACAGGGGAAATACGATTTTTTTTTGCCCTAAAATTCTAGAGATTACATTTTAAATTGTGATTTAAGTAGTTGAGGTCATTTTCTTAGACCGGGGGATGGGGAGAGAGAATATGATTCTTTATCAGTCAAAGGAGAACAGAACAGGCATTCCTGCTGTGCTGCCTCCAGACCTAAACACAAGGAAAAGTAGTTTCCAATAATTCCTTCCATACTCGTGGGAATTTTTGTTTTTTCTCTGTCCCTTCTGCCTTGACGTGCAGTGTCAAAGTTCACGAACTTGGCACTTGGTATCACGCTAATGCTGCTCCATAGAGGTGAGTAAGATCACTAGGGGCGTGGATAGAGTGGAAAGGGAGAAGCTGTCCCATGGGTGGGGGTGGGGGAGGGTGTGGGTTGTGGCGGGTGGGATCAAAAAGCAGAGGACCCAGATTTAAGGGGACTGGCAAAAGCAACAACAGCTATAGGAGGCAAAACTTTCTTGAGTGCTGAATGAATGTTGAATGTGCCACTGAGAGTGTGGTGGAGGCAGGTTCCATCAAGGGAGGATTGAGAAGTTTGTGGGATGGGGTAAGCTGAGTAGTTCCTACAGAGGGCTGGCACAGACATGACGGAGCAAATGGCCTCCTGCACTGTACTATACTGAGTCGATCAGTAATTATTTGGCTGTAGGAGAGCAATCAGAATAGTCTCACCTCTCTTGAGGCAGAGCCAAATACCTCCAGCTGCCTTGTCTTGTTGAGGAACGTGAGTCACCAGCCTGTAAGCTCTTCCTTTTCTTCACAGGTATCAGATCTTCCCTTTTAATGTTATCTATTGATTTTTACAAACTACCCGTGCTTGCATTTTTTTGATGATTACATTGGGTGGACATTGTCA
The DNA here is from genome assembly GCA_024137785.1 of Ginglymostoma cirratum. NCBI lineage: Eukaryota > Metazoa > Chordata > Chondrichthyes > Orectolobiformes > Ginglymostomatidae > Ginglymostoma > Ginglymostoma cirratum. The sequence goes on from JAHRHZ010000070.1 coordinate 16,228,070, forward strand.
CTATGCAGGTATCATTGTAGCAACATCAAACGAATCTGTTTTTCCTCAAAGAGATAGCAATTTTTGCAGGTGAACCCCTGTCTGATGTGGAAGGTTTGTTTTGGTGCTTGAATGGAGGTGAGGGAGGTGGTGTAGGGGCAGGTGTAGCATTTCCAGCGGTCGCAGGGAAAGGCGCTGGGCTGGTGGGGTTAGTGAGGAGTGTGGAGCAGATGAGGGAGTTGCAAAGAGAGCAGTCCCTATGAAAGGCATATGGGGTGAGGAGGGAAATATATCCTTGGTTGTGGGGTTGGATTGTGGGTGACGGAAGTGGAGGAGAATGATACGTTGAATATGGAGGTTGGTGAGGTGGTACGTGAGGACAAAGGGGGTTCTGTCTTTCTTTTTGTTGCAGAGAGGAGATGTAAGGGCAAAAGTGCAGGAAACACAAGAGATGAGGTCGAGAGCATTGAAGGGGGAAAGTTGCAGCCCTTGAAATAAGAGGACATCTGGGATGTTCAGGAGTGGAACGCCCCATCTTGAGAGCAGATATGGCAATTCCGCCTTGGGAGCTTACAGCCCGATGGCCTAAACATGGAATTCACCAGCTTTAAAATCTCCCCACCTCTGGCCTCATTCCATGACCGACCTTTCTTCTCATCCCCGCCTCCTTGATCTGACAAAACCTTGAACTCTGGACACCATCAGGGTGAACAGATAAGGGGATGTCATTGTGATCACATTGAAGTGGTGTGCTTAAGATCCCATTATGACCAGTCCAGAAATTCATCTCGTTAAACATCAGAACCCGCACCCCCCACTCCTCTCTTTCCCCCGCACCCCTCCCCCGTCACTTCCAATCTCAAACACTCTGACAATGGACACAACCCCATCTCCGTAAAGTTCCAATTATACCAGTGTTTAGCAGGTGATTTTCTCTATACTGAGCAGCTGTCTGTCTGATCTGGCTGCTTATTTTGTACTGTTTATATTTCTGGTCAGATGTGGCAGTGTAACATGAGATGTCCTCCAGTGCTTGTGGCTGCTATTACCACCTGGCTTGATCCTGCAAGAGATTTGCCTGATAATCAAGGATACAAGTTAGCTCTGAGTCCCCAGCTGAGAAAAATCCATTAGACTGAGGGTGGGGGGCTGGGGATGAGGATGGGGAAGATGGCAAGGAATACTAACTAAGCTGTAAATTCAATCTGTTCTAAACTTAGTTGGTTCCGTTTCCATTTAGTGAAGTATCAGATTGCTCTACAGAAGCCTGAAGTCAAGAACATGGCAACAAACTAATAGTGTATCGAATTTACAGCAAAGGAGCTGCCATTCAGCCTTGGTCAGTGTTTATGCTTGATACAAGCCTCCTCCTGCACTGTTCACCTCACCTCACGCATTGACATATCCATCTATTCCTTTTCTACTCATGTACTTGTCTTGCTTTCCCTTTTGACCTGGACCAGAATCCAGTTTGCAGCAGAGGTTTAAGTGAATTAGATCTGGTGTGGAACTGGATGGATTAAGAAGTCTGTTTGGGTGAGGCAGTATTAAGCAGCCAAGCAGAACCTGGTTTGTTCAGCACAATATGGCCCCACAATATGTAATGTTTGGAGATGCATCACAAGATTCTTCAATCAGCATGATTACATGCATTTCACTGATGACTGTGCATTGGGCCATAGACAGGGGACTTTGAAGCAGGAATAGCAGGGTAGCTATTATTTCCTAGATAGGGACTCCTGTGCAGCTGTGCTTTAATCTTCACAGTTAACATGATACTTTTCATGTATTGGGCCAATTCAGGTAGCATTTAAAACGCGATATAGTCTGTCCTCACTCTGAGGGACTTACAATTCAGAGCGTACTCCATTTCACTATTCTGTTCATTAAAAAAACACAATGTGGAGGTGCCGCATTTCTCTGCACTGGACTGCAAATGCAACCAATCAGCCTGCTCCCTGTTCATCTGTTTAGGACTGTCTTCTATCTCGCAATTTACTACATCTTCAAAATTGGGATCATTAGCGAACTTCAACATCAGTCTTCTTGCACCTCTCTCCAAATTCTTTGTGATAAAGGGAGGGGGAAGAGAGGGATAGGGTGGGGTTGTGTGGGTGTTTTGCAATTATCCCAGGGATTATAATGTTTCAGGACCCGAACAGCACTCTCGTTATCTGTAGACTCTGTGACTTTTTCAAAGAAATTAATCAAGTTAGCTGAGTCCAACTTGTCTTTTACAAAGCTATGTTGTATGCTCTTAATCAGTTCACATACCTCATAAATGTTCACTGATTTACTTTTTTGTTACAAACTCCAGAAATGTACCCACATTTCTGACAAGACTAATTGGCCTGTGATTTATTGGCTTATCTGTTGCCCCCTTTCTTGATTGGGAGTGTAACATTTGTGATTTTTTTCATTCTTTGACCCAACTCCTGCTATACAAAATTTTTAAAAATGTTCAGAACTCTGGTATCTTCTTTCCCACACATGACAATGTGAACTTTCCTGCATATTGTGAGGTCCCTGCTGTCTAGATCAGAGAATCCCTACAGTGTGGGAACAGGCCCTTCGGCCCAACAAGTCCACACCGACCCTCTGAAGAGCATCCGACCCAAGCCCATCCCCGCCACCCCTTTTCCCTGTAACCCCCCTAATCTAGGCATCCCTGGACACTATGGGCAATTTAGCACGGCCAATCCACCTAACTCGCACATCTTTGGACTATGGGCAGAAACCAGAGCACCCGGAGGAAACCCACACAGACACAGGGAGAATGTGCAAACTGCACACAGACAGTCACCCGAGGTGGAATTGAACCCAGGTCCCTGGCACTGTGAGGCAGCAGTGCTAACTACTGACCCACTGTGCTGCCCATTGACTGTTCCACTTTAGTTCTATCAGCTCTTTGAATGAATGTGTTTCCTTTTCGGTACTTCTCTTACATCAAAGAAATTCATTTTGGACCATCAAGCAAGAGATGGAAGAATACCCCTGAATATGTTAGGTACTCAGTTAATGTCAAAGTTCTTCGGGAACCAGCAAGATGTGATGAACACAACTGTTGGTTTCTTTCCCTTTTAGTGGATAAATGTAGTTGAGAGGCCCTTCTCCTTTGCACTCGGCTTTTTATTTACCAGAAACACTATTCTAATATAGAATGCCAAATCTTGATCTGTTTTCATGTTATAAACTAGCAAAAAAGATTTGAAAACATTTACAAATATGCCAACAAAAGATATAAAGATGGCAACTGTTCTCTGTCTTGGGAACCCATTTGGCAAACGTTCCAGGAACATGGCAGAGGGGAAAGGCAGCATTCAGCTCCTGAGTGCAGGATTTGGCCGCTCATGGGCTTGTGTGGCAGGTCTGGCCGCATCCACTTAGCACCATCGTTGTCTTTCCAGCTCGATACCTCGGTCACTTGTTTTGGTTTTGGTTGTTGGGATGTGGGTTTGACTGGCTGGGCCAGCAATTATTGCCTATACCCAAATGATCTTCAGAAGATAATGGTGAGCACCCGTCTCAATCTGCAGGAGTCCATATGGTGGATGCACAGCCATAGTGCTATTTATTGGAGGAGTTCCACATGTTTGATCTAGTAACTGTTATGGAACAGCAATATCATCCCAAGACAGGATGTGTAGGTGCTTGTAGAGGACCTTGGAGGTGTACCTACTGCTCTTGTCCCTCTGAGTGGTAGAGGTCACAGGTTTGGAAAGTGCTGTCAAAATTTTGTTGGCAAGGTGCTGCAGTGAATCTTGCAGATGGTTTGCGGAAGGAAATAGTCCATCTTTAATTGTCCTTGTGGTAAATTGAGTTTGTTCTAAATTCTGCAGGCACTGCATGGACCCCCTGAGGTCCCTGATAGGCAGCGTCTGGAGAAACTGGAGTGAATGTGTCAGCATGGTGATTGGGGTTTGCAGCCAAGCAGCTTGGTGGTGAGCTGATGAAGGTTACATCACTTTGATGTAGCAAGAATAATGGGCATGTCTTGTAATAATTGTTTTCTCGAAATCTTGATATCTTCTCTAGATGAACTACAAACAAGAATTGGGTGCCACAGTGGTTAGCACTGATGCCTTCATACTGCCAGGGACACAGGTTCTATTCCAGCCTTAGGCAACTGTCTGTGTGAAGTTTGCATGTTTTCTCCATAACTGTGTGGGTTTCTGCTGGGAACTCTGATTTCTTTCCACAGTCCAAAGATGTGCAGGTTATGTGATTTGGCCATGATAAATTGTCCCATAGTGTTCAGGGATGTGCAGGGTAGGTGGATTAGCCATGCTAGATGTGGGGTTATTGGGATAGGGTGGAGTGGGGAGGTGTGTTTTAAGTTTGAGTGGGTTACTCTTCAGATGGGCTGAATGGTCCTTATCTGCACTGTACGGATCCTATGATTTTATCATTCCATGAATAAACAACTTTAATAGCGCTCCTCATTTAATTTCAATGTATAGGATGGAGGGGACATGGAAACGTTCAGCACATAATATTGATGAATTATTATGTTTCCCCAGGGCCAGAAGTAGACTTTCTCAGTTTGTTTTGATGTATATTGGTTAATATATTTCTGTTTTCCAATTGACTCTGGGATGAGTCCAAAGGCTACTTCCATGAGAATACAGAATTAAACCGATGAAAACCAACATGATGTTTTGGTAGTCAGTCAGGGTGGAAATCTTTGATAGTCAAGGGCCATAACCTTGAGTTCTGTGCCTAACTGAGGAAGTAAGACAAATAATTACTTCAGTTTTTATCCAGCATATCTTTAGACACGTTCCAGAGTTTCTCAACATTCATAAATGATGTGGCGTCTGAATGTTGGTACTACCTGCTCAAGGTAATTTTTGACCAGGTTAATGATTAATTGCCATGATCTGTCAACATGTAAACACAAGCAGCTACTTTGCCCGATGAAAGAATTAATAAAACACAGGAATCTGTTTGCAGCAAACCTGTAGCTACTACACAACCATGGCAAGTTCTCAATAGGTCTGTTGAGCACTAGATAGGAAGGTCACTTGTATAATTGAAGAAAATTGTCCTTGATGGTCAGAATGTAACAAATTGCCTTTCTCCGACATCATATGGTGAGAATGTGGAGCTCGATACCACACTGCGGTTGAGGTGAATGGCAGATCTGTGTTAAAGAAGAACTGAGATAGATATATCAGGTAGAATTGAACATTTGGTATATTAGAATGCCATGGTGATTGGTGGGAGCCGGGTGGTATGGACCACTGATGTCTATTCACATTCTCTCCTCTGCATTGTTGGATTACATTGCCTTCTTCACGAGGCCAGATTTCCCATGCTTACCTTTCTCTCTGCTACTCTAACTAAATCGACATCCTCCGGAATTATTCGTTTTTGTCTTTTTAGTTATCTCGTTTGATCTTGATTACACCATCCCTGTGTAAATATCTCCTGCTCCACTTGACAGAACTGCTTTATCACTCCTGCCCTCCACAAACCTTCTGTAACCATCACCCCCATCCCAAACACCTCCAGCACTTTTGCCCAGACTCTGTTCTTCCTTTTGAAACTCTTCAATTCCTAACGCCTTCTAACGCTAGTGAAAGGTCAATGGCTTGAAATGATCACCGACCACACCCCACACTGAAGGCACCTAACTTTTCTGGAATTTATTCTCAGCTTCCCTGCCTTCTGCACTGTTTTGCTTTTGTCACCATAACCAGCAGACAGGTGGGGCTGAATGGCCAGTTTGTGCGCTATACTTTTTTGAGGGTAATCCCTTTGCTGCAGTGAAAGAGTTTGAAAAAGAGTGGACCCACCAGTGAAATTCCACTCTTTGCCCAGAGTGCTGGAGTTCCTGATTTATTGTTGCTTTGGGATCAAGCTGACTAAAGGCCACAGGAGCCATAAATCCACAGCAGGAAGTGAATTGTCTTTACATATAAATAAAAAAAACTTCTTTGCTGTTACCATGCAACAACAGGGAGTTGGAAGTTCAATATGTGCTAGAATGAAATTGAAAGTTGAAACGATGTTGAATGCAATTTTGAAATGATTCGATTGCAGAGTAGACTATCTGATGGGGAAGCAAGTTGGAATTGATCACCATTGATTTCAAGCAGTGGAAGTAACAATTCTCAATGAAATAACTTCAGTATGAGTCACACAGCTCATTCACACTCAAACTGCTCCATTTGGGATTTATAACACGACTTTTGAGTTTCAGTGAGTAGAAATGAGGGGCTGAAGTGAGCAGGAGCTGGAAATAGTCTAGACAGCTGGTATAACAGCCCCACAACTCCAACTGGCCCTCTATGGGCAGTTTACAAAGGTGTCCAGGCATTGTGTGGTAGGGAAACCTGCCCCACTAGCTAAGCCAATTATAAAAAGGAAGAGGACTGGGTTCTTCTATAAACTGGATCTCCAGACTCTTGCATTTGATAAGGGGGAGTCAGTGAACTGCCCAGAGGCAGAGATCTGGCTGGGAGGATGGAAGATGGAGAAGACAACATTTTAGGGAAGCCTGCAGGACTGTATCCCATACAGAATACAGTCAGCCCTGTGGAGAGGTCCTCCCCACCCATCAATGATAGTCTGGCTGCAAGATCCATTTTCACTTTTTTAAAAAATGGAGAGAGAGAGGCCACTTCTAAGAGCAACCAACACTGAGAATTAATGCACAGATACGGAAGTGAGTACAAAGTATTGGAACCATTTAATGCAACCCTGGGAGACTGTAGAATTCTGGCTGGATGAATTAAGATGGGCTGAATGGGTTTTCCTCATTTGTAGTTATCTCAGAATATTTATTTAAGCTCTTTTATGTTGGACCCACCCCCCACCTCCACCCCCACTCCCAGTTCCCTCCGTTCTCCCCGCACTCTGAAACAATGCAGAATTTTGGAACTCTCCCAATTATTTGAACAACACACACAATCCATGTCAGAATATCCTAATATTCTCAAAACAAATACCACAAGATCAGTTCATTTGATTAGATGTACAGTTGAAGTCAGCATAGTCATGAGACTATTTGTTTTTAAACAAAATGAAACAGTGCGTGGAAAGCGATGATTCGAGAAAGTGGTCCCTTCAGGAACTGCAGCTAAATGGTTGGTTATTTGAGCTAAGTGACATTTTAAAAACTGAACACTTTCACAAAGGCTGTGAACACGAGTGTGCTTGAGCTTGGCTGCAATCCTTAGGGTCAGTTCCAGTTCTTTGGTCACTAAGCTAATCTTTTTGGATGGCTGGCGGTGGTTATAATTGTACAAATTGCTGAGTTCAATTCTGAAGGCTGAGGCAAGTTAACTGCTTAAGAATGGGAACGGGAGTAAAACCATGACAAAATGTTCCTTATCAACAAAAAACCTTATTTCCCTTGTACACAATGTAAATGGATGGAAGATTCCACACGGATGTGCTGGGGGATGGTTAAGTGATTCTATTTTTGAAATATGTAATGACTGCACTCCTCAGAATTTCAGATAGACGCTGTTTGGACAGTACAAGCCCTGATTTGAGTATCTCATTGTTTAATGCAGTTAAAAGCAGTTGCTTTGAATACAATTGTAGGCCTATTACTTCTCCTCTCACATCAAACCCCAAACTTTTTTATCACCACATTGAGATGGCAGCATGGATTTAAGGTGGCTTTGCTGCATTTTTATTTAAGAAACCAGGTGTTTAATTTTTTTTGTTAAGACTATAGTAATGCATACACCTTACCTATAAAATCAAAATTAGTAAGAGCTCTGTAGCATGAGCTCTTAGCTACTTGAGTTAAATTTGTGAACATAGCAGTTGTCATACATGGAAATTAACCTGATGTTAAACTTCAGGTGGCATTATTCAGTGTGCTGCCAGTGAAGACTGTATATGGGCTTCATAGCTGGAGATATCAGAACAGCATTACACAAATCTCACCAGCGTCTGGTGTTTTTAACTGTTCGCCTGACAATGTGTTATCCTGCCTCACAGGCCATCCAAAGGAATTCAGTCAGCAGGCCTTTCTTCGTAGTAAACAATACGTAAAACAATTTGTTTTCCTCTATGGAGTTCGGAGCTCAGACCATGTTTTGGATTTAGAACAGCCACATTAAAATGCAATAGGCTCCATCTAGATCATGGAGTGAATCCTGACAGGAAAAGAGATCATGTGCTGCCACATTCCAAATGAAACGTTGTCCTTCACTTTGTCATTGCAGATGAGAGTAAACATAATGTGCTAAGGGTTGATTAAAATACACCAGGAAATTCCCAAACAATTGTCTAGGCCTGCTGTCTCCAAATGCACCAAATAAATTATTTCGGAGCTCGTGAGTCGCACTCTCATCCTAAGGTGGGAGTTTTTGTCGCAGAAGTTAAATTCCAATATTAAAGCATGACTGTGACATTTATGTTCTCTACGTGTCATCTCCTTGTCTTTGGCCTTTAACTACGGGGACTGCAAATTTTACTAAAAAGATAACTTACAAACTGAGTAAAAATGTATGTGTCCGGTCTCTTTTCCTGAATGTGCACTGCTCCCCACCCTGAATGCCTTTAAAACAGAGATTGCAGCAATGGAAAAGAGTAATTTAGTTGGTGCTTATCAGTTAACTTGTTTGGAGTTCCTGTTCTTTTTCTGGCATGAGGGTTAGAGGTGCAGCAGGACACAAACATCTTCCAAGTTTCTTTCTCTTGGCAGTTCATCATTAAATGTAACACCGCTCTGTGGGACAGTTATTCCTTTCGTTGCGAGCGATGCATTTACTGTTCGATTCAAGTTGGTGGCTGGGAGGGTCTTGATTCTTTTGGATAGCAATATCCTGACACTGGACTGTTCTATCTCCGGGAGGGGGATGAACCCATGCAGAGCCTTTGGCGATTAATGAGGAAGGAAGCATCATAGAGCGAGTCATTGGTAGGTCACTCCCGCCTGCTGTGGCCGGGACTGAGAAGGATGCAAATCTGGAAGCAGCTGCTCCTGCTGGAAAACACTCTGGACTGTAAGCGAACAGGAAAATCTATTGCTTGGAAACCGCCAGATCCTGTTTCCAACAGCCCAGTGAGGATTTCAAACATTGATTAAAATTTAACTTTTGCTAAAGTTGAATGCACGTGAGGGAGATTTCTGCTCGTGTTGTTGCAATGTCCAGATCATGCTGTGAGCAAGTGCTACACAATTAAAAACAGGGGTCACTTAGTATTTTCCGGATATCCCTGAAATTTCTACATGACAGAATTATGGGGTCAAGGGGTCATTCTGGCCATTCAGGCTATCCGGTCGATGCTGGTTCTCTAAAGGAATCCAGTCAGTCCCATTATCCCCTCCTGTTCCTAGCAAGTTTATTTCTGTTAAGTGACCATGTAGAAATTGTCAATCATATTCACACCCACAGCACCCCTCCCCCACAAACACACAGACACACACACTCTCTCTCTCACACACACACACGACACAAACACGACACCGAACGTACACACACCTCCATACATTATCGCACATACACACAACTGCTCCCCATCCATGTACACACACACCCCACACACACTCTTACACTCTCTCGTACACACGCATTCACACACGCACACATTCACACACACTCTCACACATTCACACACGCACACATTCACACACACTCTCACACATTCACACACACGCATAGATACACACACACTCAGACACGCACTCATAGACACAAACACACTCATACTCACACACACTCATATACACACTTTTACACTCTTACACACACATACGCACACACACATACGCACACACACTCATACACGCACACGCACACATACACATACGCACACACACTCATACACGCACACACACTCAAGCACACACACACACTCACACACACTCATAGACACCCACACACTCTCAGACACTTTCTCACACACACATTCTCACACACACACTCATATATACACACACACATACACACACTCATATACACACACACACACTCATACACACTCACTCTCTCACACACACTCTCACACTCTCACACA
>JAHRHZ010000070.1:16238132-16253217 GCA_024137785.1 Ginglymostoma cirratum
ACTCACTGATACACACACACTCAGACACACACACTCAGACACACACTCATACTTACACACACACACAGATACACACACTCATAGACACGCACTCATAGACACAAACACACTCATACTCAAACACACTCATATACACACACTTTTACACTCTTACACACACACTCTTACACACACATACATACATACACACACTCATACATACACACACACTCACATACACTTTCTCACACACACATACACACACACTTTCTCACACACACATACACACACATACACACTCACATACACTTTCACACACACACACACACTTTCTCTCATACACACACACACTTTCACTCATACACACACACACTTTCACTCATAGACACACACACTTTCACTCATAGACACACACACTCATAGACACACACACTCAGACACACACTTTCACACACACACTCTTACACTCACACACTCTTACACATACATGCGTACACACACATACATACACATGCACACACTCACATTTTCTCACACACACACACACTCTTACACACACACACATACACACACACAAACACTCATACATACACACACACACTCATACATACACACACACACTCGTACACACTCATACACACACACACACACTCTTTTACACACACACAACACACTCTTACACACACACTTTAACAATAAGCAACAAGCTCTGGGTCTGGAAAGGAAATGTTTTTGTCACCTACCCAAATCCTGGATGGTGGCAGATGAGATGGTTTGGCCTTCAATCAAGTACCCTGTATAAAAGTAAGGCAGTCGTGCCAAACCTGTACAGATCACTGGTGATGCCCAAGCTGGAGTGTGATACAAACAATATCCATTGTGTTACCAGAGGAACGCAATGTGGGTGGTGCTATGGGGTGGGCACAGATTGTTTCTGGTGGCTGCGCTTGAAGGAAGACAGGAATGTGAATTACATGCTGAAGAATATCAATGAAATAAGAAGAATAGTCAATCAAAAACATTGAATGTTTTCAAGAAGGAATTAGATACAATTCTTGGGGCTAAAGTGATCATAGGATATGGGGAAGAAGTGGGAACAGGAGACTGAGTTGGGTGATCAGCCATGATCATGTTGAATGGTGGAACAGACACAAAGGGCTGAGTGGCCTACTCCTATTTCTATTTTCTATCAGACTCTGCCCTGCACTGTAATTTCCTGTAATAGTACGGGGTGCTTTTTGATTGGAGGCACTCCCTCTAATGATCATTGAGCTCTAGTTTACAGACTGTCTGAGCAGCTAGGGTGATCGCCTTGGCATTTTGCATTTTGAAATGGCTTTACCACTCCAGAAGTTGCTGCAGAATGATTTTAGTATTTTTGTCATTTACCATCGGAGGTGTGTACCTTGGTAGTTCTCCGTGTTTTATGTAATATCTAATTCAGAAGCTGAGAAGGAGCAACAATCACATGTCCCCGTTGATAGCTGTTGAAGAAAGTGACCTCTGCCCCTTCAGAGCCTCTAACGTGATTTGCACGTCCTCCCCATGTTTGCATAGGTTTCCTCTGGGTGCTCAGGTTTCTTCCCACAATCCAGAGATGTGCAGCTTAGGTGGATTGGCCATGCTAAGGTGCCCCGTAGAGTCCAGGGATGTGTAGGCTGGGTGGATTAGCCATAGGAAATGCAGCGTTACAGGGATAGGGGGCTGGATCTGGGTAGGATGCTCTTCAGAGGGTCGATGTGGACTCGATGGGCTGAATGGCCTGCTTTCACACTGTAGGGATTCTATTCTATGACACTGAGAATGTGAGGGTTAGTTTCAGCGTCATTGAACAATGGAAGGAATCAACAATAACTTGCACTTATTGAGTGACTTTGGGGTATAACTGGACAAAGAATGGACCTGATGACAGGTGCCCAAAAAGTCTTCAAAGCATTAGATTTTAAAGATTCTCTTAATGGTGGGGAGGAGGTATTCCAGAACTTTGAATCGATGCAGCTAAAAGCATAGCCACCAGGAATAAGAAGGATTCCCTCCGATCATGTTGCATTGGTCTCCAGTTGTCGGGTTGGAGATGTGTGTCTGCTGGATAAAAACGGGGTAATGAAACAAAGAACAGTGAATGCTGAAGATCTGAAACAAGAACAGAAATTGCTGGAGAAACTCAGCAGACCTGCAACATACATAGAGAGAAAGCAGACTTATTTTTACCTGAAACAAAAAATGAAAAATGCTGGAGAAGCTCAGTAGGTCTGCCGGCATCTGTGGAGAGAAAGCACAGTTAACATTTTGAGTTCAGTGACCCTTCTTCAGAATCTAGACATGAAACATGAACTCTGCTTTCTCTGCACAGATGCCGGCAGACCTACTGAGCTTCTCCAGCACTTTGTATTTTTGTTTCAGATAAAAATGGAACTTGTGGCTGTCTTCTGCGCTCCACAGTGCCCCCAGTACTTAACAGCATAATCCAGTCTCTGCTTTGACTGGCATCTAAGCAATGGGCACCTCTGTCAAAGAGGGATGTGGCCAATTTCTGTGGAATGCTTAACATCTGTCCATACCTTAGGCTTTGAGGAACAGGGAGATAAAAAGTGAACGTAATAAAGGTTTCCCATTGATTCTAACACAAAAAGAACACATTGTAGGAATTCTGACAAAATATTGCCACGTAATAACCAATGAGGCTGTCATTAGCAGGAGGTCAGGCGAAGGTAGTGCGCAAAAATGGCCGGTTTCTACCATCCATTTCATATGTGTTTACTTCCAGTGTGAGAAAGCGCATTCAATGTTACAAAATGAACATCTGCTGTGGAAAGAAAGTGGTTTTACAGCCAAAGTTACTTGGGATATGAATCAAGAAAGTGCAGTAACCTTAACCGAGCAAGAACCAAGCAGATTTACATGCAGTTGACATGGATGTTCTAAGGAATGAAGAACAGACAGAGAAATGGCCTCATAATCAAAACTAAGAGCTTAAGTCAATATTATTTCTGCAGGAGTATACTTCGCTGAATCTTTGATTTGTGGAAACTCGCAACTCACCTCATCAAGCTTTTTTTTAGAAGAAAGAATCGTCTAATGTAACCAGGGGTCACGTCCCTTAACCTTTGACATACCCTGAAATTTTAGCGAGGATTAATCTGTGTGGGGCTGTGAACTAATGTGCCGTGTGCCGCATAACAACACTGTCTTTTATTTTGTGTGTGGGCAGCAATTAATCAGAGAAAGCTGTGCCCAGCAGCCTCTGATAGAAGCACAGATGCGGCTTTGTGGGTTAAAATGGCAGTTACTGGCCTCCAAGTGTATTCCTTCTTACAAAATGGGTTTTTTCAACTGGACAATTGCCTGTGTTTTAAGCTCCAAGCTCCCGAGTACTGGGTGAGCACAATAGGACAGAGTGAACTCCTATCTCCTTTTGCTCAGCTTCCAGCCATATAGAATCACATTGTTTCTCCCTACTCTTGCTAAATATGGAAGGGTTAAGTCCAGATTCCTGCCTTGACATCTCAGTGCTTACTGCTGAAGGCATTTACAGCTCTGTTAAACATGACCTCTCACACAGAGCAGTTATTAAAGATTGTAAGGTAATGTAATCTGTCCCTTTGCCTTGCTCTGTCCTTATAGACCTGCAGGTTTATGTCTCTCAAGTTTCCATCTAATTTCATTTGAAAATCATCAACTCCACCGCCATGCTCCCAGACCTTAATGGGCTGAATTTAAGTAATTCAGGACATTAAAACCAAAAGCTAAGATTATCCCTTTCTTGTGTACATTGCATTTTGAAATGTACATTGATATGTTTTTTGAGGCAGATGCAGTTTGGGCCCAATTTTGACTTGCATTTCTCACAACAAACATGATATCGATGTGCTAAAGAGTTGCAACTCCTCTTCCCAAGAATTCCTGCATGTAAACAGGGGCCTTATTATAAGTCGGAAGTGACTGGAGAGAGAGAGAGAGAGGAGAGAGATCACAGTGGCTTGCTGCTTGGAAAGTGTGTGTGTGGAGGTTGCTGAGATTCTGTACATTGATATTGGATTTCACTTAGGACTATCCCCCCTACCACCCTCCCTTCAGTGGGGAACCTTTCAGGGGAGCACATAGCAGATGTTTGGGCAAGTGCTGCTTGTGGTATTAATGATCAGAAAATCAGGTGTAACTCCTGCCTGAGTTTCTGAACCCATTGCACAAACCAAAGTTGTGAAGTTGGAGACTTAGTCTTTCATTATTGAAGAGATTTAGATCCGAATCTGGAGTGAGAATTTCATGGTAGAAAATCACAGTCATGTTGTCGTGGCGATATTAAATTATCTGATGCTTCGACTGCCCTGCAGTGTAATTAATTTTCAGTCTGTGGGGAATAAAACCAAAAGCAGTGGATTTTGATGCCTGTGGTCTCTTTTTTTAAAACTCTTTAACATTTTGGTTTAAATTGGAAGACTGTCTGACCCAAGTTAGCCTCCAACAGGGAATGGGAAAGGAAGGGAGCGGGCGAGGAGACTATAAGTACAAATGTGACAGAAAAATACCGAAGGAAATCTGGGATACATTGATGCAACTGGACACTGCACTTCAGTGATTACTGGACAAGTAACTCCGAGGTCATGAGCTCAAAATCATGAGTTCAAATCTCCCCATGGTAATTTGTGAAATTGAATTGAATAGATCTAGTCTCTGAGATGGCACCAAAATAACTAGAATGATTCCCTTGTTCGTTAATATCCCAACAGAATGCACCACACCCTTCCCATTTTGTCTGACATGCTCCTCCAATCTCATGGTATGAAGTTACTTATAAACTGGAGTGAGATAAGCCATTCAGCCCATCCAGTCTACTATGTCATTCGATAAAAACATGGCTAATGTGATTGTATTCTCAGCTTTACTTTGCTGCCTGAACCCTGATAACATTAGAGATAGTAAGAACTGCAGATGCTGGAGTCTGAGATAACACAGTGTGGAGCTGGAGGAACGCAGCAGGCCAGGCAGCATCAGAGGAACAGGAAAGTTGACGTTTCGGGTCAGGACCCTTCTTCAGTTTTTTTCTGAAGAAGGGTCCCGACCTGAAACGTCAGCTTTCCTGCTCCTCTGATGTTGCCTGGCCTGCTGTGTTCCTCCAGCTCCACACTGTGTTATCTCAGACTCCAGCATCGGCAGTTCTTACTATCTCTGTGTGGTAAACCTTTCTAGCTTTTATATTCCATTCCCCTTGCAATAAACAATAATGTTCCATTTGTCATCTTAATCTCTTGCTGTTCATGCATATCCATGTTTTCTGATTCATGTACCAGGACACCCAGATCCGTTTGTAGCTCAGAGTTCTGCAATCTCTCTACTTTTAAGTAGAAAGAATCTTTTCTTTACTGCCTGTCAAATTATACAAGTTTACATTTTCTCTCACTCCATCCACAAAATTTCTGCCCACTCACTTAATCTATTACATCTCTTTGCAGACCTCTTTATATCCTCTTCAACATTTACTTTTCAGCCTATCTGTGTATCATTAGAAAACTTAGTAACCATGCATTCGTTCTCTCTTATCCAAGTCATTGATATAGATCGCCCCAGGCCCCAGCACTAATCTCTGTGGTGCTCCACTCATTACATCTTGCCAACCCAAAAAGTGACTTGTTTATGCTGACTCTCTGTTTAGAAATTGACTCTTGGGTCAGTACTCTTTGCTATCGAGGTGGGTATCTCAAATTGGGAAATTCCCTGACTTGGCAGACCAAATGGCCAATGGGTCTTTTTACATGCAGTAGGGAGGTCGGGGTGGAATGAATACAGGCCCGGAAGCAGAATCCAAGTGGCCAATCGAGCAGCCAAGCGTTGAGGTCAACCTCCTGGAGGATCATTTTGATTGTCTAGGACTCTATCCTCAGTTGTTTTAGCAGGCATTGGGCCCTCTAATCCTCACTTCTCCTGCTTCAGTATCTACTCATACCTTTTACGCACCCCATGCTAACTCATGTCCCCATTGAGCTCCTTCCTTTCATACTCTCCCATGACAAGTCTTTGCTACTTACCGAATGTCTGCCAGGAGCAAGCCTCTGAAGTAATGTGAAGTTGAAAAAGAACAAGCTGCAGATTTGGAAAGATTTAATTCCCAGGCCCAAATCATCAATCAATTAAATTTGGTTTGTATTGCCTCGAGCCTAGATGTTTGAAAGATGATCTGATTGTTAAAGTAACAAAAACATTTGGCAGGGCAGATAGCTAGTTCTTTGAGGATGTCAAAAACAAGGTTTGCCTTCTCTGTGTTCAGGGCTGAGAGTCCCAGGGAAATTGAAATGATCGCAATGAGATTGATTTTTTTTTAATAAGGAAGGATATGAGAGGTTGGAGCTCTGTCTGGTTCCTGTTCCTAGTTAACACTGGCTTGCTAATGTCACCTCCAACTCAAGAACAAAACACTTAACAAGAACTCTGAGGAGAATTTGGACTTTGTCTAGGACCCAAGGTCCTTTTCAATCAAAATGTGCCTCTAGCCAGTTGACCTCATCACTTGGCTGCTCGATTGGCCATCTGGATTCTGCCTCCAGGGCCTGTGTTAATTCCACCCATACCTCCCTGGTGCAAACACTGCATGTAAAAGGCCATTGGCCATTTGGTCTGCCAAGTCAGAGAATTTCCCAATTTGAGATACCCACCTCGATAGCAAAGAGTACTGACCCAAGAGTCAATTTCAAACAGAGAGTCAGCATAAACGAGTCACCTTTTGGGTTGGCAAGATGTAATGAGTGGAGCACCACAGAGATTAGTGCTGGGGCCTGGGGTGATCTATATCAATGACATGGCTAAGAGGGAACGAATGCATGGTTACTAAATTTTCTAATGATACAAAGATAGGCTGGAAAGTAAATGTTCGTGAGGATATTTGACAAATGAGCTCCTAAAGTAGAGCCAATAGAAGTCTCAATTTCATGTTGGTTTATGAACCAGTGACCTCCCTATTGATCTTGTTTATCAACATGTTTCCTTTTAGATCTTGCTTTAGCTCAGAGACATTGTCAGCTGTTTCGCATAACCTTACGCTTTTATTTCTGACAATTTGTAATCATGTTTTTGCTTAAACTAGGCAAGAAGTTTGCTTTCAATTTCTGTCCCTCCCACTTGCAAAATGTGCAGAACTGATGAATCAGAGTTTGAAGGAAGTCATCGTTGTCCCGATGAGCAGGAAAACAAATAATAAAGCTGGTCACCTCAGTGCCCTTTCTTTTGATTTGTCGGTTGTGGTTGTTTTTAGTATTTACTGTCCATTCCTAAAATCTTTGGAGAAGGTGCTGTGTTGAGCTTTAGTCTTGAACTGCTGTTATCTGTTTGATGACAGTACTTTCACAACATGATTAGGCAGTAACTTTGACTCAGCAATGATGGAGGCTTGGTGAAGGTGTGTGACCCAGAGACACACTGGAAGCTGTTGGGTTTCCTGTGTCCCTGCTGCCTTTGTCCTTCTAGATGCTATTGAAGAAAGCTTGGCAAGGTACTGCGGTGCACTCTATTGGTAATACACACTGCAACCATTAGGTGATTTTGAAGTTGTGGTAATTAAAGCTGATTTACCATCATTGCTCAGAGTATGTGAGGAAAATGGAATCTTTTGCAATCTCTGTTTAAACACTTAAAAATAGCCCATGCTTAACACATGCCACAGGAAGGAAGCTGGAGCAAATTAGCCCTTGACTCTGTCCTCTCCTTCTGGGCATGTGTGTTGATGCATTACATCATTGAATTGACTTTTACCAGTCCCATCATGGGACTCTGCTGTGAAGAGACAAAGGCTGACTTTGAAGCTGCTGTTTTTCCTACTTTCGATTCTCTCTGCACAAGTCACATTGCAACGTTTCCACTTTTGCTGCTTTCCCTTTTAAAATGGCTTTCCGGGATTCAGGTGCACTATCTTCCTTTCTCCATCATCCATGCCTCTGTCTCAAAGGCAGGAAGGTAAAAGCAAAACAAACCATTCAAAGCAACAGTGGTCTGAATGATAGGGTTCAACAGATTGCATGTCACTGCACTCTGAAAGAATGCTCCTGCAGCATGAGAGATTAAGGGACCAGAAACGTCCTCCTGTTGCTTGAGACATTGCAATTTGCTCAGGAATGATGATCTCACTCATAATGTCTCTGAATGAAGGCAGTAGCAGGGCTGTCAGTTTGAAACTCTAGCACTCGGGTTGCAAATTGCTTTTAAGATCCTCCTCGTAACATGGTAGGCTCCAGGGGAATCAACATCCATCAGTGAGAAATATATCTGACTTCCATACATAAACATTGTTGTGGAAACATCTAATGTTGCCCAGTATATACCATCTTCAAGAGACAAGTGGAGGCGTAAGTGAAAACAAAGAAACCTGTCCTAATTTCTGGTTGGGCCTCAAGGAGGAGGAAGGGGAGAGGCAAATGCAGAGGATCTGGATGTTATAAGCTTCAGTCAGAAGCGGAATTGCTGTTACATTTGATTTGCTAATATTCCCATGGAGGCTGTAGCTTTGCATTTCTAAACCTGACTGGCGTCATTTTTGAATATTTATTGGAAACAGTGGCGTAATGATGTTGTCACTGGACTAATAATCGAGAGACCTGGGCTAATGCTGTAGGGGGAACGTTCTTTCAAATCCCAGCTAGTGGAGTTTAAATTCATGTAATAATAAACAAAAACATTTTTAAAAAATTCATTCACGGGATGAGGGCATCACTGGCCAGGCAGCACTTTTTGCCCATCCCTGATTGCCCAGAATGCAGTTATGAGTCAGTTACATTTCTGTGGGCCTGGAGTCACATGTAGGCCAGACCAGGTAAGGATGGCAGTTTCCATCCCTCAAGGACATTAGTGAACCAGATGGGTTTTTCCTGACAATCGACAGTGGATTCAGTCATCATTAGACTCTTAATTCCAGATATTTTATTGAATTCAAATTCCATCACCTGCTGTGGCAGGATTCGAACCCCGGTTCTCAGAACACTATCTGGGATTAACAGACCAGCAATAAATACCGCAAGGCCATTGCCTCCCAAACAGCAAACTCCCACAAATAGCAATAACGACCAGATTAAGTGTCATGGAATCATTTACACCCACATGAACAGACAGGAAATTAGGTTATCTCATCTTAAGGATGGTGTTATCTCTTAATGCAGTGCAGCATCCATTCTCCACCTGAGATAGTGACCCTAATAACAATTGCTGATTGTTGTAAAGGCCCATCTGGTTCTCTAAGTTCTGTTCAGGGAAGATAATCGGCCATCCTTACGTGGTCTGGCCTACATGTGACTCCAGACCCTATCTTCATCGTGATGTCAGAAGTTGGTATGTTTGCTGATTGCACAATGCACAGCACCATTGGGATTCTTCAGATGTTTGAGCAGGCAATATCCAGGTTGAAGCTGACAAGTGGCAAGGAACATTCACACCACACAAGGGTCAGGCAATGACCATTTCTGACAAGAGCAAATCTAACTATCACCCCTTGACCTTTGATGGTGTTACAGTCACTGAATCCCATACTATCAAAATCCGGGGATTACCATTGATCAGAAACTGAACAGGACAAGCTATATAAATACTGTGGCTGAGAGAGCAGGCCAGAGGCTAGGAATGTTGCAGTTATTGTATCGCTCCCTGACTGTCCACCATCTACAAAGCAGAAGTCAAGAGTGTGACAGAATACTCCCCACTTGCCTGGATGAGTGCAGCTCCAACAACACTCAAGAAGCTTGACACCATCCAGGACAAAGCAGCCCGCGTGATTGGCACCATATCTACAAACATTTATCCATCCTGACACTCATATCTAGCAGCACCAGTGAGCGGAATGTACCCTGCGCACTGCAAAAATGTCACAAGGCTCCATACACAGCACCTTCCAAATCAGTGACCATTACCACCTTGAAGGATAAGTCAGCAGATACACAGGAACACCACAATCTACATGTTCTGCTCCTTGCAATCCTGATTTGGAAATGCACTTCAGTGTTGCTGGGTCAAAGTCCTGGAACTGGTTCCTTTTAAAACATTGTTTTATTTGGTCTGTGAGCAAGCTATGTACAGGGCAGGGGATCCTTTGTTAGTTTTCTTCATTGTGAACGATCATAGGGTGAGTGAATAAAGAAAGGGAGCTCATTCACCTCTCCTCCACCAGGAACTTGACAACTTGGAGTACCATGTTTGGAATCGCAATAACTTGGGGAAACCTTGTCTGTGCTCTGCCCATATCACACCCCCACCACAGCTGCTGGGAGAATTCTAAGTTCAAATAATAAATCTGGAACGGAGTTGAAAGCTGATCTTAATTTGGAGACCATGAAACCTCTGTTGAATGTTGGAAAATGCTGCATGGGTCACTGATATTCTTTAAGGAAGGAAATCTGCCATCCTTACCTGGTCTGGCCTACATGTGATTCCAGACACACAGCAATAAGGTTAACTCTCAAATGCTTCTGAAACGGCCCTATGAGGTCACTCGAACCTTATGCAGTTGGGGATGGGATACAACAATACCCACACTCCATGAAAAAGATTAAAGTGAAAAAAAAAGCAACTCCTCCATGCCTGTCCATTTGGCTTGTTTACCTGTGACAGCTTGCATGCATCCTTTCCTCAAACTCGCTTGATAAACACTTAAGCTGCTCCTTGCCAAGGTGTAGGTGGGATGGGCTATATAGATGTAGGATTAACTTCACCCGCCCCTCTCTATCACTAACCTGCTCCATACCTTCAAAGGCTCAATGCACCACCTCTTGCACACTCTGCTGCTGCCCAGTTTTCGACACTACACCAGCAATTATGATTTCAGCTCCTCGGATCTGGAATGCTCTCTCCCAGACTCTTCACCTCTCCTTCTTACCAGCTGCTGATTAGGACCTACTTCCTTAGCTAAGCCTTTGGGTGCCAGTGGTGTGATCTCTTTGAGTCGAATTTAGCAAATAACAGTCATGCAACGCACCTCTTGCTAAAGGTGCTACATAAATGCAAGTTTTTGTTGGTCTCGTATATCAGTGAGGTTTGGTGGGTGTTTGTGCTGTTCAACAGGCTGCTCAAAGAAGTTGCGACTTGGGGAGTGAACAGTGCAGCCTGGCAACATGGCAACTTGTAGCAATAGCAGAAGTGCATAGAATTGGGGTGCACGTATTCTGGTTGTGATACCTGAGAAAACGGTCTGCTCCCTTATTTTAAGCAGGAATAGCAAGGGTATTTTTTTTTTTCTCCATTTCTCTGAAATTACTTTATCAGGCATCACCTCTGTAGCAGTCTGAGCCACCACTGGTTTCAAAACAGAAGTTGCTGGGAAAGCTCAGCAGGTCTGGCAGCATCTCTGAAGAAAATAAAAATGAGAGTTAATGTTTCGGGTCCAGTGACCCTTCCTCGGAGCCACCACGGGTTTCGTCTGGAGGCTGCTGAAATTTGATGGGAGTAATTACCTGAAGCAATGTCTTTGGTTACAAGATTTCAATTGGTTGGGACATCTTTTTGCAACTGTATTAGACGTTAGTCAGGCCACATTTGGAGTACTACGTGCAGTTCTGGCTGCTCTACTGTCGAAAGGATATTATTAAACTAGAAAGAGTACAGAAAGGATTTACTAGGATGCCACCTGGACTGAAAAGTTTGAGTTGTAAAGAGAGGTATGATAGGGTGGGACGATAGTAGGAGACTGAGGGGTTTATAAAATCATGAGAGGCATAGATAAAGTAGACAGCCAAAAAGTACATGGATGGGATAGGTATGGGGGATATGGGACTAGTTTAATTGTGAAAACTGGGTAGCGTGGACAGGTTGGGCCAAAGGGCCTGTTTCCACGCTGTAAACCTCTAAGACTCTATAACTGGTTCCTGTCCCAGTGGAATGCTTTACCAGGGCCAAAGCTACTCTGAGATTGCCTACAACTGCAGCCAATATCCTAAAACTCACTTTCATCTTTAAATTGTTCCCAGCAACTATGGCATATTCCCATCATCCGACACCACCATCCCATCCCCCTAAGAGCCGAGATAATCATCCAGCGCTACACTGATCCATATCGTCCACCTTAACCCAACCCTTAACTTTGGGCAAATTCATTGCGAAATTTCCACTGAGGCAAATGGCCAGGCATAAACCATGCCTGATAGATGGTGATGTCTGTCCAGATTCCAGGTCTCCCAACTCAAATTTTTCACGCTTGGCATATGTTTAAAAATGAAAGCGTCCAGCCAGGAGCCAATAGCCTAGTGCTATTCTTGGTAGACTATTAATCCAGAGACCCTGATAATGTTCCTGGAACTGGAGTTCAAATGGTAGAATTAGAATTCAACATAACCTCGAATTAGAAGGCTAACAATCATGAAACTGACGTCAACTGTCAGAAACTCATCTGGTTCACCAATATCCTTCAAGGAAGGAAATCTGCCATCCTTATCTGGTCTGGTCTACATGTGATTCTAGACCCTCTGGTCAATTAGGGATGGGCAATAAATGCTGGCCTTGCCAGTGATGCGCACGTCTGTGAGTGAATAAAAGAAAAGTCAAAGTTTAAGTTTTTTTTGAAAAAGGAGATCCTTTTAAAGTTATGGAAAGTCCCAGACATTCCTTTCGTTTTAAACTTTTCTGAGCAAGAGCTTTCACCAAGACTTCATGGTGATCTTTCTCAAAGATGTACTCACTTATTGTGTGTCATGTAGTTTTTGGTTTAAGACACTGGCAGAAGAACGGTGATAGATCGGGCAACTTTGTTTGACATCTTACGCTGCCTGATTCTAAAAAGCACACTAGCTCTTATGTTTTCCAACAAATCAAATCAGTTCCTGTTTTGGCAGCCTGGTCACTGATGTGGCTCACATCTGGAAGTCATCAGAGCAAACAATGGAGTTGCACGAGGAGATGCAACCACACTCTCTGCGATCCTAACCACCCCCCCCACCAAAAAAAAAAAAGAAACATCACATTTCATCTCCTGAAAGACGTTCCCACGGCAACATGGGAGCAGCAAGGATACATATACCATGTGGTCCCATTACATTTGACCTATGGCTTTTCTTTTTTCTCTTTCGACTATTTTATTTGGCAAGACGGTGCGTTTTCAGAATGAAAAGCTCCCCCACCGCTCATGCGTTCTTTCAATGAAAGAGTTATTTTGTTTAGCTTTGTAACGACGCCCCTGTCTTAAAGTCTGCAGAGATGGTACCGTCTGTTTGTGCGAATCTCCCTCTTGGCCTGCGCGAAAGGCCCAGTCGAGAGAACACGCAGGTTTTACTAAGCAGAAAGGTCACTGTGTGTCAACCAGGCATTCTCATTTTCTTTTATAGAAGAAAAAGAAACTCTGCAAGTCCTTGCTTTTACGTATCCGCACTTGATGCTAGAACTTTCAGAGGGGCTTTTCCTGAGGCCCTTTCCTGCCTGTTAGCTGCCTGAATGGTCTAATTGTTTCCATCTGTCTGACAAGTACCAGTACGGCAGACTAATGCTGACATTTGTTCTGGCTTTAGCCTTCGCAGAAAAGATTTGTTCCTGACCCCTTCTCTGACTGGTTTTGAAACTGAGCGGACTTGCAGGCAAGGGGTGAGGCGACAAGGATCTTCCTTTCAGCTGAGAAAGGGGTCCCAGAGACACTGGGTCCTAACCAGATTCAAGATGGGTTGGGTTGGGTTGGGTTGGGTTGGGTGGGGGGGTGGTTTGTGAATGAAAACACACGAGTCAGTACCCATTGAAGTTTGTCTCTGCATGTCACACTTGTTTGTCAGTCAGTTCCTTCACAGCACATTATTCTTTCCAAGCACGTCAAAAGACAGCTGCAGCAGCCCAGACTGAAAAAAAATAAATTGGTTTCGCTCAATGGGAGGAAGAAATTTGGCAACCCTACGATTCTAGAGCTTTCTTCATACAGGGGGGAAAAAAAACTAAAAGAAAACTGCTTGCATATATCAATTCCCTGTTTCAGACTAAACACTTCTGACCTGGTAATCATGAATGCCCGAGTACAAAGTCAGCTCACATCGCTTACAGTCAGCTCCATTTCACTCTGTACTTGTTAATTCTGTATGACTGCCTGAGCATTAACAAGTTCTTCCCCTCCACCCCCAGAAGGGCATCTTCTGCCGTTAATTTGAAGCAAAAGCCTGCAACTTGGGTGGGAAGGACTTGCATTTATATAGTGCCTTTCAGGAAACCCCAAAGCTGTGTGTCGCCAAGGAAATGCGGCCACCAGTTTGCATGCAGCAAAGCCCCACAACCCCTGGTGTGGTAGCGAGACAGAGATACATGCAAACAAGCATCAAATGTAGACCACTCAGCCCCTCAAGTCCGCTTCGCAATTAGTAAAATCCTGGCTGATTTGATTGTAATCTCAAATCCACATTCCTGCCTACCCTGATAACCTTAGACTTGTCTCAAACATGCCACCTCCCCCACACACCAAGAGTCTATCTATCTATCTCCACCGTAAAAATGTTTAGAGACTTTGGGCTGAATCTTGGCTTCTTTTTGGCTAAACTGTCAGGTTTGTTGAGTTTTTTTTCTTGGCCTGAGGTCCAGTGAGCTTTCTCACCATAAATAACCAATCACTTCTCACTACCTGTCTATCGCGCCTCTATAACACTCCTCTTATCTGGTTCTGGTACCATCTCGCTACACGGCATTCCACCACTGCTGGGGTATCCCAGAATTCACTGACATCCCCAGTGCCAGCACCATCTTTTATTGTGCACCTGGATAAGGTCTGTCAGTCTGGAATTGCCCTGTACTGATGCTGGCATTCCCTCGATGTGGTAGACAAGGAAATTTGGCATCCTGCTTTGCAGGAAGTCCTGCTGGATGGGAAGATGCAGAAGTGGGATGTTATCTTCCTCCAGGACCAGCAACACACATAGCTGGACAACCGGCTTGTGACACAGACGCCAACAGCTTGGGTTCAATTCCCAACACCTCCCATCAGGGGAGGCTTTTTGTATCAGAGATAAAAGGTACTGCAGATGCTGGAGAATCCGAGATAACAAGCATGGGGCTGGATGAACACAGCAGGCCAAGCAGCATCATAGGAGCAGGAAAACTCGACGTTTCGGGCCTAAACCCTTCATCAGAAATGCTGTTTCAGGAGTCGTAGGGAGAAGCGCTTCTGGAGGGTCTCAATGTT
>JAHRHZ010000070.1:16253617-16316850 GCA_024137785.1 Ginglymostoma cirratum
AGGGAATCTCTCTCCCACTGCAACTCTCTCATCACCTCTTCGGCCTTGAAACTGCTCGACCACGTCCTGAAGCAAACCAGGTACCACAGCCACATCACCTTTCTTAGTACCTGCCTACGGAACCAGATCATCCCCAATGGACTACAATCCACATTCAAGCCTTCCCAATTTGGCCCCAACCGTGACAATATCTACATGGAGAACATTGAGACCCTCCAGAAGCGCTTCTCCCTACGACTCCTGAAACAGCATTTCTGATGAAGGGTTTAGGCCCGAAACGTCGAGTTTTCCTGCTCCTATGATGCTGCTTGGCCTGCTGTGTTCATCCAGCCCCATGCTTGTTATCAGGGGAGGCAATGGCCTTAATGGTATTATCACTGGACTGTTAATCCAGAGATCCAGATAATGTTCTGGGGACCCAGGTTCGAATCCCGCAATGGCAGATGGTGAAATTTGAATTCAGTAAATATCTGGAATTAACAGTCTAATGATGACCATGAATCCATTGTCGATTGTCGGAAAAACCCATCTGGTTCACTAATGTCATTTAGGGAAGGAAACTGCCATCCTTACCTGGTGTGACCTACATGTTACTCCAGGCCCACAGCAATATGGTTGACTCTGAACTGCCCTCTGGGCAATAAATGCTGCCTGGCCAGTGACGCTCTCATCCCGTGAATGAATATAGAAGAAACAACCAGCTGATGTTAGCTTGAAGGACTCTCCTTCTCAACCTCTCCCCTTACCTGAGGTGTGGTGACCCTCAGGTTAAACCACCACCAATCATCTCTCTGTAATGATAGACCAGCCTTATCATCTGGTAGGAGTAAGGCAATTTTACCTCCATTGTTTAGCAAAGGCCATGACACCAGACCATGCCAGCGTGGCTTAAGCTTGTCACCTGGGTCAGCTCACTGTCAGCAGTCTCGAAGAATGCACAGTACTGGAGGAAGAAGGTCAATGACTTTCTGTGCTTCACCAACGTAAGTACCACATCCATTCTCGGAGTCCTCCCACATCACTAGTTCCCAAATGTCACAGCAGAAAACTGCAATGACTGCCTCAGAAGACAGACACAGGATATGACCGATAGAGTACCCTTTATCGTCCAGTACTACCCTGAAGTGGAGAGACTACGCCATGTTCTTTACAGCCTTCAACATGTCATTGATGACAAAATGCATCTCGCCAAGATCATCCCTATGCCTCCACTTCTTGTCTTCAAACAACCACCAAACCCTAAACAGACCATCATTCACAGCAAACTACCCAGTCTTCAGGACAGCATTGACCGCAACACCACACAACCCTGTCATGGTAACCTCTACAAGACATGTCAGATCATCGACATGGACACTACCATCACACGTGGGAACACTACCCACTGCGTACACAGCAGATACTCATGTGACTCGGCCAATGTTGTCTATCTCCGATGCTACAGGCAAGGATGCTCCGAGGCACGGTATGTTGGTGAGACCATGCAGATGCTACGACAATGGTGGAGACTGCAATAATCGCCAGACAGGAATGTTCCCTCCCAGTCGGGGAACACTTAAGTGGTCAAGGACATTCAGCCTCCGACCTTTGGGCAAGTGTCCTCCAAAGCGGCCTTCGAGATACACAACAACGCAGAATTGCTCAGCAGAAACTGATAACAGAGTTTTGTACCCTTGAAAACGGTTTCAACCATGATCTTGGGTTCATGTCGCACTACATGTGACTCCACCACGCTCTTCTGTATCTGTAAAATCTTTCTTAATCTGCCATTTTGACACCATCACCTTGATAAATTGTTATGTTTCTCTACCTTAATTAGTGTGTACAGTTTTGGATTACTTATTACTTTGGCTAGACCTTGGCATGCAACTCTTAAACATATCATGTTATTCCAGTTGTCTGATTTGTCTCCAGCATCACCTTATTCTTAACTTTTTGTGATTACATTTCTGCCTCATTAAATCAGATTATAGGTCATCCCTTCGCTTGTTATTCAGCTGTTGACATTTTACTCACACCGTCTGACACTTTTGATCACCTGCAGGCACTTACTATTCGACACTCCACTCACACCATTTGTATGATCTTTTGATCTTTCTGCCCATAAATTCTGTGTTCTGTGTGCTCCTCCCTCACTTCACCTGACGAAGGGGCTATGCTATGAAAGCTTACGATTTCAAGTAAACCTGTTGGACTATAACCTGGTGTCGTGTGACTTCTGGCTTTGTCCACCTCACTCAAATGCCGGCACCTCCACATTATCTCTCTTCCTGTTACTGAAACCACTTCCCACCAAGGCCTGTGCTCCACCACACTCACCATTGCCTGCAACATCTTCCCACTCACCATCACCTACCCCAATACCACTAACACCTCTGTGCTGCCTACCTACTTATTCAGGGCACCTGCACCAACATTAACAGCTGTGCTACCAACTTCCAGCTTCCTGAATGCATTTTTGTACCAAATACCCATTAAAGGGGGAGAAAAAGTCAAGCCTCTGGTAGGCTGCCTGACATTCGCTGGTTCTTCCCTCGCGTAGAGAGGAGCCTGACTCTGACCCACATGCCTGACCATGTCCAAGCCCCTGAATTGGAATTGGAGGCTGCCCTTCACACACTGTGCTGGGACCCTGGCTGAAGTCTATCTCCCTTGACTTGACCAAGGACTACTGACAAACAAAGCTTCCTGGCTCTGTGCCTCTGCTAAGTGGCCCAGCAGTGCAGCAGTACTGGGAGCCTAGTACTTCTGGCTAAGAGAGCAAACTCAAAAAATAAAAAGGTAGAGGATGGTGTCAACATCCAGCTAGGCTCGACGTGAGTGGGCGCTACGAGAGCAATTCAAACAGCCTGGAACTGCAGTCCAGTCCAGTTCATAAGCTGGGTGCATGTCCCTGAGCACGTGCTGTCCTTGCTGCAGCATTACAATGAGTGTTGGAATTGTGGTCCAAGATAAACTACAGACACATAGTAAGTGGATCAGAGATAACACCGTGTGAGCTGGAGGAACACTGCAGGCCAGGCAGCATCAGAGGAGCAGGAAAGCTGACATTTCAGGTTGGGACTCTTCCTCAGAAAATCTTCTTTTCTGAAGAAGGGTCCTGACCCGAAACATCAGCTTTCCTTCTCCTCTAATGCTGCCTGGCCTGCTGTGTTCCTCCAGCTCCACACTGTGTTATCTCAGACTCTAGCATCGGCAGTTCTTACTATCTCTGAGTAAGTGGATCAGAGATGTGCCATGAGGGCTCATAGATGCTGAGACATGTTGGATGCCAATGTCTATGGATGTAGGTGCAGGTGGATGGTGCCCAGGGAACAGATTCCGAGATGTTGGTGCCCAGTTTTCAACATTTGAGGTGCTTTAGCGCAAATGGAGGGCTGAAGTTGCGAAGTAAATGCTCAAGATTTCCCAGTGTCTTAGGTAAGGTGTACCATTAATAAGGTGGCTAACTAGGAATAATCCTACTTAATAGGCTGCTACTGCACGCCTGGTGGAGTAAATGTTTGAAATGTGCTGCCATTTAAGTGGGTCTGCATTGTCCTGGATGGTGTCAGGTTCTTGAGTATTGGAGATGGACTAATCCAGGCAGTTTGGGGATATGTCATCACACTCTTCGCTTGTGCCTTGTCGATGGCAGACAGACTTTGGGCAGTTAGGAGGTGTTACTCACTGCAGTATTCCTCATCTCTTTGACCTGATCTTGTAGCCACTGTATTTATATAACTAGTCCAGATCAGTCCTGATTGATGGTAAACTGCAGGATGTTGATGGTAGGGGATTCAGTGATGACAATGCCTTTGAATGTCAAGTGGTCTCAATCTTCTGTTCAGAAGAGATGGTTTCTACTACTTAAAGCAAGGCTGATCCAAATTTGAAACTCGTTCCCACAGTGGACAAGAACAGTGCAACAAAATTCTTCGTGGGAACATTATCAGACAGATCCTGCCATCAAGCCTCATAAGAAGATACCAAGGAAGGTGAATTTTCTGAAGAAGGGTCCCCACCCGAAACGTCAGCTTTCCTGCTCCTCTAATGCTGCCTGGCCTGCTGTCTTCCTCCGGCTGCACACTTATCTCTGACTCCAGCATCTGCAGTTCTTACTATCTCTGAGGCGAATAGTGAGGTAGAGTTTAAAAGAGTGTTTTAAATGATGCATTTGGGGAAGGAATCCCAGAGTCCAAACACTGGGCAGCTTAAACCTGATCTGATGATGATAGATCAATGAAAATTGGGGATGTGTAACAGACTAGAATTGGAAGATCACAGATGACTTTGAGGAACATGGAAAAGGAAAAGGTTCCAGAGATCGGGTGGGTTCGAGGATCTGGAAACTAGTATAAGAATTTTATAATCTTTTAAAACAATGGAATGGGAACTCTTTCTTTAAAAAAAACGTTAGTAACTCTTGGCTTTGTCAATGTTTAACCTCATGTCCTTCCACAATAAGAATGCATTTTACTTTGTCTTTGTATTTTACTTTCCGCTCACTAATAAAACTGGATGTCAGAGATTATTGATGGTCTGCCAGGATTTGTACCAAAACTTGAATGAAACAGTCAGACTTGGTTTCAATAGATTTAGAGAGACAAAGCATCTGAAGCTGTGCAAATGGTAACCAATGCTGGTTAGTCAAGGTTACGGTAATTTGGGTAGGTGTTAAAAATGGCAACTAGGATAATGCTCTGAGAAACCTTGTCTAAAGGCAGAGCAGGAGTCTGGTGTTAGATTTCAGTTCAAATAGCCCTGGTTGAATATCTCTTTAGAATGAAAGTTAACAAGGTTAAAAATAACATCGAGCTGCATCAAGTGCAATTCTGAAAAGGTAATATTAAATTACTGGAGCAGAGAACTCCCAGCTCTGAGGCTGTTCAAACACCCAGTGGTAGCTTTCCTTTAGCATTGAGGTAAGGGGAGTTGTTCAGCTAGTCATCAATTATTGCAAACTGTCTTGCAGCGTGTGGGTATTGCTGTAGAATTACAGCTTATAGTTGATAGACCAATAATGTTAACATTTTTAATGTTCCATTCTGTTTATGAGTAAGAAGATTGGTTCCATTGGAGAACATCCTCAAATGTTGCATGACATGCATTTAAGAGCACAGGGGTCTGAAGTTAGGATGAAGATAAGAAAGTAATGAGATTTGGGGATGTACCTGCCTTTCCTTTTAGGAGATAGATGTGAAGAAACAGAAGGAACAATTCATGGATTTACCACTACAGATGCACACATTGCAATTTTTCATAATGTTACTGGGGTAGAGAGCAGGCAACAGTCCTGCCAGAAACAGGCAGCCAGTATCCAATATTCAAAGTTGCTCTGTCTGGCTTCTGATAGTAGGTTGACGGAAGGAGGGATATGGCGAGGAAAGCTAGCTTTTGGGTCCCAGATCAAAGGGAGTGATCCAGCTGGGTCCTTTGCCTGAAACCAGGGAAAGCAAACAGGGCTGTATGGTGACAAAAGGAAATGAGCAAAGAATTGGCCAAAAGAAAGGTCACATGAACAACACAACGCCACTTACCCAAGGGCGACAATTTCACAAATAGGTTAAAAGTTTGTAAAATAGGCTAAAATTGCAATTGTAAGACTAAGTGGAAGTCTGTTCTTTTTGCAAGACTTATGCAAGGTCAAAGTAGATTAAGCCCTGAATGCTTACTGCTTGTTCTCAGCAACGCTCCTTCTGAAATTGAGAAAACTGTCTCTGGAGGATGAGATGTATGGTTTCTAAAGACTGGTATTCAAACAAGGTGCGCTCATCAGCACTCTCCAACTTCCAGTGCCAACTGGGTGGTTTCTTGAATTATGGCACATTGGCATGTTCGCCAATATGATGGCTCCAGAATGGCTGTTACCATGATAACCCAATACTTATCCACAAATGCACCTTCAGATGAGGGATACGTATAAGTATGAACATGGAAATTGAGAAGTTGCTGTAGGAAATACATCACTTTTCTGCCAAATTTGGGAAAATAGCACCTTGCTACCTGACTCCCACTCAAATGTATTGAGGGGCCTGGACCTCCTGTACTGGTGTGGTGTGTAAGCAAACAGTTCTCCGCAGAAAGTTCAAGCTTGTTCATTTCAGTCTAAGTGTCGTGTAATGGCATGATAAGCGTTAATTATTTTGATCAAGCTCTCTGGCACTGAAAATTAACTATTGTAAATGTGGAGCTCAATTCCTCCAGGTTTTAATTGTTTTGGGAGATAACCAATCTTTTAGCTTGCTTTTTTGGTGCTTTATTTCCTCCTGTCTTTCCTTTAATTGAATGTTTCTTACCTTATCTTTATTTCTCTTCCAAACCTGATTTGATAGTGAATTCATCTGATGTAATTTACATTTAGATGAAGGGGTGGGAAAGGATGGGTGTTGAGTTTGCTGATGACTTCAAGGTAGGTAGGAAAGTAAGTTGTGAATAGACATAACGAGGCTACAAAAATATACACATGGGTAAAGATGTGGTAAATGGAGTATAATGTGGAAAATGTGGAATTGTCCATTTTCATAGCATGTTATGCAATTGGTGAGAGATTGTGGAACTCTGAGACACAGAGGGATCTGGGTGTCATTGTGCATAAATCAGAGACAAAAGTTCATTTGCAGGTACAATAAGTAATTAGGGAAGCTAATAGAATGCCATCATTTATAATGAGGACAATTGAAAACAAAAGTAAAGACATTATTGTTCAGTTATAAAGGGAACTGGTGAGACTACGTTTGTTGTACTCCGTACTCTGCCCAGAATTGATCACTTTATTTCAGAAAGGGTGTAAATATGTTGTCGGCAATTCAGATAGGGTTTAGCAGATGGATACCTGGAATGACAGACCTGTCTTATGAGGAAAAGTTATACAGGTTGCACTTGTATCCACTGGAGTATAGAAGAGTAAGGGATGACTTGATTCAAATAAAAAATCCTGAGATGTAGATATGCAGGGATCATTCCTCATATGGGAAAGTCTAGAACTAGGGGTCACTGTTTATAAATCAGTCACCCATTTAAAACAGAAATGAGGAAAACATTTTTCTCTGAGGTTCGTGAATCTTTGAAACTATCTATGTGAAACGGAGGTGGAAGCAGATGCTTTTCAAGACAGCAATAGATAGAACAAAAACAAAGTTGCTGGAAAAGCTCAGCGGGTCTGGCAGCATCTGTGAAGGAAGGGTCACCGGACCGAAACCTTAACTCTGTTTTTTCCTTCACAGATGCTGCCAGACCCGCTGAGCTTTTCCAGCAACTTTGTTTTTGTTCCTGATTTACAGCATCCGCAGTTCTTTTGTTTTTTTATTCAGCAACAGATAGATAGATTTGTGTTAAGCGCAGTTTATCAGGAGCAGGTGGGGATGTGAATTTCAGGTTACAATCAGATCAGCCATCATATAATTGAGTGGTGGAGCAGGCTTGAGGAGCTGACTGTCCCCTACTCCTCCTAATTTGAATGTTTGCCTGTGCACTTCTTTGCTCACTGTTCATTTCACAGTCCTGCAATCTGATAGTTTAAACAGATGCACGGTTGGTGCCCTGTTTTCTCAAGTATCCTGGAGAGGTCGCCGTGCAGTTTGCATCTTAAACTTGCAGCCTGCTGCTAGGCAAAATATTGCCAACAGTTTAAGAACCAAAGCAAGTCTGACTAACAGCTCCTGCTGTTTGATGGCATGACAAAACCATTGCTTTCTTCTAGAGAATTCAGAAGTGCAAATAACACTGGGCTGTTATCATCAGATGAAAGTGTGCGCAATTAACTAACAAAACCGTAATGTTGAATCTCATCTGTCTGGTGAGCTGTTTTTAATCAATAAAAGGGCATTGACATTGGTTGAGTTTTTCTAGATGCTGCCTAGAATGCAAAAGTTTGGATTAAGCCTCATGAGGTATGACTCAACCACTGAATATGCACATGGAAGGACTAAATTACAGCATCCAAGTGGGACGACAAAATAAGTTTCCGACTTAATTGAGGAGGTTGAAGCTTATGACTCAGAAGTTACTTGTTTGCTAATGAGAAGAATCTTCAAGAAATATGAGAGGCCCAAGATTGAGATGAAAAATACATTCAAATCCAGAAATATTGTCTGGAAGGATAACCAGACTCCGTACCACCAAGCCAATATTACACGTATACTTTTAACCAATGCCAGCATCTCACTGTCATTGACCAGCTAGTCTTCAACAAGAGGTTAATAATACCAAAAACTTTCTTACCACCAGGATTCTTCAAAGACTTCTTGAAAAACAGTTGGAAATTACATCTCATCCTGCAAGAGGTGGTCAGGTACATGGAAAGATTGCTATTCTGTACGCTGTAAACAATAACAGACAATCAGTTGAGGTGAATTGAAATCACCTGTCTGCACAGCATCATGACAGAGACATAATAAAACCACTTGTGAATCTACTCAACACTTTGGATTCCAGACATTGTAGACAATGGTGCACCCTTTTCGAGTGAACAGTTTGAGAGATTCATGCTTGAATACTGTCAATCACCACTAATTAGCGCAATCTTTATGGCAACATCTCTATCAATTAGAGTCCAACCCCAATATAATGCAATATGCAATATTAATATTGGTTTTCCCTTTGAATTGGTATTCTTGCAAATTGTCCTGATGGATACAGGATGAAAGGTTTCAATAAAATGTGTCCTTTTTTTTGAGCAATACTCAAGTGCTGTATTACCAGAGGACTATTCAAATATGGGTATTTCATGTGACCAGTTCACCTCACTATCCTGAAACAAATGGAAAAGCTGATCAAGGTGTGTAGACAAACAAAGAATTACTGAAGAAAAATAATGATTTGAATCTTACATTATTGCCAATCCTCACCATCACAGAATAGGTTATAACTGCCAGAATTACTAGTGAGCAGAAAATTGAGAAGACAAGTTCCATCTCAGATAGTAAAACCTCACGTTCTGGTGAATTACAACAATAGAGTGCCACAACACCAAGAAGAGCAAAGGCCTGGTACATCAATAAGAGGTATTGAACACAAGAGATATCTCAGCGATAGTCACAGAAGAGTATGAGTAAATGAACAACAGAGAGAAGAAACAATCAGAGTGAAACATTACAACTGAGACTGCATACAATCGAAACAGCTGATGGGATTACAAAGAGACTTCATAATGCATCAATATCATTGAAGAATAAACCAACAGAAATCTGGGATTATTTCTCAGAAGAAAAAGAAATGAATCTTTGCAACCAGCCGGGTAAAGGTTACTCACACTGACAAAAGGAAGAATGCACAACGCATGAGAACTTGGGAGACCTGAATCAGATTGCAGATATTAGTAAAAACACTACAGAGATGAACCCGGTGAAATCAAAGACGTTGATGAGATGTTTAGAATGTAAATGTACTTGGAGTAAAGACTTGTGGAAAGATGTAGGGTAACGGAATAAAAATCAGAGACATAATGTCACAATAAAGATATGCTAATATAGTTATAGAGTCATACAATTCAAAGGTAGACCCTTTGGTCCATCACGTTCAGGCCAACCAAGTTTGCTGACTTAGTCCCACTTGCCTGCATTTGGCCCATATCCTTCTAAACCTTTCCTATTCAAGTATCTATCCAAATGTCTTTTAAATGTTGTAACTATACCCGCACCTACCACTTCCTCTAACAGTTCAATCCGCATACGAACCGCTCTCTATATGAAAAAGTTACCCCTCAGGTCCCTTTTAAATCTTTCTCCTCTCACCTTAAAATGTGTCCCCTAGTTTTGAACTCCCCCCACCCTCAGGAAAAGAATTTTTCTATTCACCTTATCTAAGCCCCTCACGATTTTATAAACCTCTATAAGGTCATGCTTCAACCTCCTATGCTCCAGTGGAAATAAGTCCCAGCCTAT
Organism: Ginglymostoma cirratum; assembly: GCA_024137785.1. Taxonomy (NCBI): domain Eukaryota; kingdom Metazoa; phylum Chordata; class Chondrichthyes; order Orectolobiformes; family Ginglymostomatidae; genus Ginglymostoma; species Ginglymostoma cirratum. The sequence continues at coordinate 16,263,481 of JAHRHZ010000070.1, forward strand.
CCAGCTTGTACTCATAACTCAAACCCTTCATTCCCAGCACATCCTGGTAAATCTGTTCTGAACCCTCTCCAGTTTAATAATAATCTTCTAGGGCAGGGTGACCCAAACTGTACCCAGCACTCCAAAAAAGTGGCCAGACCAACGTCTTTTACAGCCTTGACATGACATCCCAACTCCTATACTCTGTGGCCTGAGCAATGAAGGCAAGCATGCTGAACACCTCCTTAACCACCCTGTCCACCTGTGATGCAACTTTCAAAGAATTATGTACCTGAACCCTTAGGTCTCTCGGTTTGACAACACTACCCAGGCACCTATCATTAACTATATAAATTCTCCTCTTGTTTGTTTTAACTAAAATGCAATACCTCCTATTTAGCCAAATAAAATTATATCTGCTACTCCTCAGCCCATTGGCTCAATTGATCAAGATCCCTCTGTAATCTTAGATAATCTTCTTCACTGTCGACTATACCATCAATTTTGGAGTCATCCAAAAACTTACTAACCATGCCTCCTAAATTCTCATCCAAATTGTCTACATAAATGACAAACAAAAGTGGACCCAGCAGTGATCCCCACAGAAGACCGCTGATCATAGGCCTGTAGTCCAAAAAACAACCCACCACCATCACCCTCCGTCTCTTACCATCAAGAAAATTTTGTATCCAATTAATAAGTTGTCCCAGAATCCCATGTGATCTAACTTGACTAAGTAGTCTACCTTGCGGAACCTTGTCAGAGGCTTTACTAAAGTTCGTGTAGACAACGTCTACCGTTTTGCGCTCAATCTTTTTGGTTATATCCTCAAAAAACTCAATCAAGTTTGTGGGACATGATTTTCCATGCACAAAGCTATGCTGACAATCCCAAATCAGTCCTCGCCTCCCTAAATGCATGTAAATCCTATCTCTCAGAATTTCCTCCAGCAACTTAACCCCCCCACTGATATTAGACTTCCTGGCTTATTTACCAGGCTTCTCCTTATAGCCTTTCTTAAATAAAGGCACAACATTAGCCACGCTCCAGTCTTCTGCCACCTCACCCAGGGCTGTAGATGATACAAATATCTTTGCTAGGGGCTCTGCAATTTCTTCCCTAACTTGATCAGATCCCAGAGATTTAACCACTTTTATGTTTTTTAAGACCTCCAGCACCTGCTTCAGTAATGTGGACTGTTTTCAAGTCATCAATATTTATTTCGCCAAGTTTCCTAGCCTCTGTGTCTTTCTCCACAGTAAAAACTGACAGGACATATTTGTTTAGTATGTCTCTTATCTCCTGTGGTTCCACAGGTAGATGACCTCCATGATCTTTAAAGAGCACTATTCTCTCCCTAGTTGCTCTTTTGCTTCTAATGTACTTGTAAAATCTTTTTGGATTGTCCTTAACCTTATCTGTCAAAACTACCTCATATCCCCTCAATGCCCTCCCAAATTCCTTCTTAAGAATGGTCATAAAAACCCATCTGGTTCATTAATGCCCTTTAGGGAAGGGAATCTGCCATCCTTACCCAGTCTGACCTACATGTGACTCCAGAGTCACAGCATTGTGATTGACTCCTAACTGCCCTGTGGGCCATTATGTATGGGCAATAAATGATAGCCCAGCCAACGATGCTCATATCTCATGAATGAATAAAGAACATTAAAATCTATAGATCTTAGGGTGGCATGGTGGTTCATTGGTCAGCACTGCTGCCTCACTGTGCCAGGGACCCAAGTTTGAGTTCAACCTTGGGCGACTGTCCATGTGGAGTTTGCACATTCTCCCCGTGTCTGTGTGAGTTCCCTCTGGGTGCTCTGATTTCTTGTCACAGTCCAAAGATGTGCGAGTTTGGTGGATTGACCATGCTAAATTGCCCATAGTTCCCAGAGATGTACAGGTTAGGTGGGTTAGCCATGGGAAAGGCAGGGTCACAGAGATAGGGTAGCAGGGTGGATCTGGAAGGGATGCTGTTTGGAGGGTCAGTGTGGACTCGATGGACCAAATGTCTGCTTCCACACTGTAGGGTATCTATGAATCTTTGGGCACCAAGGGAAGTGAGGCACACTAAGTAGAATAATGAAGTTGAAATGGAATTTCAGCCGCTATCTTACTGAATGGGTTTGATGGTCAGTGTATTTTTACATACCCTCTGATCGTATTTTCATGTTTAAGATTACAGAAGGAACACATGAAATGGTTCAAGATAGTTCAACCTTTAGGACCTCATTTAATTTTTGGACCAAAAACAAATATATCCTGCCAAACAGTTGAATAATGATCATCTTTTAATACACTAACAACAGCAATTAGAAAGATTAAATGAAGTGCAGAGATTGGAGTAGTCTCCATTAACAGTACAGAGATGTGCATTAAGTCGAGCTGATTCCTACAATAACCATATGGCATTTAGCCACTATGAACATCACTTATGGTGTCAATAATGGCACACAATTAACAAGGCTCTTGCATACAGCAAAGAGAACTTTAGAAGTTTTTTTTACGTAAAGTTCAGATTTATTTTACTTATGAGAAAAAGAGGATTTCTCTATTATGAAATAAAATGGGAAAATGCCTGAAAAAGTCAGCAGATCCGGCACTGCATATGAAGGGAGAGAAATAGTTAATGTATTGAATTGGCTACAACTCTTCTTCACAGCTATTTCTGAACAGTAGATGATGTGGAGTTGCCAGTTTTGGACTGGGATGAACAAAATCAGAAGTCACGTGACACTAGGTATCTCCCTGTGTCTGTGTGGGTTTCCTCCCACAGTCCAGAGATGTGCAGGTTAGGGTGGATTGGCTGTGCTAAATTGCCCATAGTGTCAAGGGATAAGCAGGTTAGGTGGGTTGGCCATGGGAAATGCAGGGTTACAGGGATAGGGTGGGATGCTTTTTGGAGGGAGTCGATGGGCCAAATGGCCTGCTTCCACACAGTAGGCACAGTTATTAAATGGTACAATTCACAGTTGAGCATATCACAACACACAATTTTACACACAAATTGAAATCTCTTTTTCATTTGCGCCAGAATGATGCTAAGGTTGGTAGGGTAGTCTGAATGAAGAGCATTATATTATGTCTATCAACATGTATGTTTATGTTTTTAAATCTTACAAATAGAACATATCTGCATTGTTCCAGATAGCAAGCTTTACCAGAGATACCTTACTTCCTGTTGTCACTTTTCAGTCAACATTTTGTTTCCTTTTTCTATTACAAATCCCATGTTTGCTTTTGTCATGAGAGCGGCCTATGTAAGCTTGTCATATTAATTGCATCCTCCCACCAGTGGTGGCACTGCAACACCACCCTGTCATATTTTCTCGCGCCTTTTTTTAATGCCATAGTGAAAATCCTAGTTTGAGAGTTTGGCTTCTGGACTCCTAGAATTGCAATGAGTTTTTGCTATTTGCCTATTTAATACAGAAGTTTTGATTGAAACCATAGCTTTGAAATGGAAATGCAGTTACGAAATCTGTGTTCAGTGGCATTGTAAATGAGTGACACAACTTCTAGAGTAGCATTGAAGTGTCTCTTTTTGAAACTTGGCTGTTTAACTATACAGACATTGGTATTATGCAATGTACAGTGAATTAGGCAGAGAGTTTATTTTTGATAAAAAGACCAATAGTAAAATTAAGAAAGATATTCTTGTCCAGCGAGTCTTCAGGATGCCTCTTTGACAAGAAGAAAATATCAGAGGAGGGTGGGTGTGGGCTCCATGTGAGTTTTTTTTTAATGAAACAAGCCAGGTGGTCAGGACAATTCTGTAAGTCAGCAGCATTAATAGAATCACTACAGTGTATCTACACTACAGTGTAGATAGAAGCCATTTGGCCCATCCAGTCTGCACCAAACTTCTGAAAAGCATCCCACCCTATCCCTGTAATTATCATGGCTAACCCAACCAGCCTGCACGTCCCTGAACACTATGGGCAATTTAATATGGCCAATCCCCCTAACCTGCACATCTTTGGACTGTGGGAGGAAACTGGAGCACCTGGAGGAAACCCACACAGATATGGGGAAAACGTGCAAACTCCACTCAGACACTCATCCAATGCTGGAATTGAACCCAACTCCCCAGTGCTGTGGGGCAGCAGTGCTAACCACTGAGCCACTGTGCCAACATGCTACCTATTTGGTGGGTACTTCACTCCTGCCTCTGATAGTCTGACCGCATCCTGAGAAATTTTGCTTAATTTGAAACATTGACAAGGCTAGGTCTTCCCTGGGTTGTATCAAATGCATGTTCATCTGCTTCTGGTTTGGACGTTCTGCTACAAGCAAAGGGCTCAGCCCAGCTGCAGCTAGTGACTCGGCTGCTGTGGTATTTGCCCAATTGAATGCTGACTCTATTAAGTGGGATATGAGCACGCACCAGGCTTGATTGCTTTCCTATGGAGAGCACAGCTGGAGTGGCTCATTTGTTTTATGTTTGCAATTGGAAAAACTACCAGCTCGAACAAAGGTACAACCTACCAAATGACATGTTAACGCTACAGTCTGCCATTCACAAAGCTGATCGAAAGATGGTTGTTTAATCTGACCCATGCATCACCTTTGGCCACTCTTTAAAGAACTGGAGGCTCACATACTGAGTGAGATTGGGAGAGCAGGTGTCAGAAAGATTGACTACTAGCATTTCCGATGAGTACATAGACCCGTTGTAACTGTTGGTTTAAGGAAACTGATCAGTTTATCACAGCATGGGTTACATTTGCCAAGACCTCTCAGGTTCCCATCAGAGTTAAACTTGGATGGGGATCTGTTTGGACTGCTTATAAAACGAAGTAAGTAATCGGTACCTCAGTTCATTCAATTTACAGATACATCTGAATTGAAACTACCTGCATCGTAACTTACATCAGACCCCACTCATCTGTGATCTCTGCTCACTGACTTCCACTGCCTCCTGGTCTGGCAAGGTCCCAGTTTTAGGATTCTCACCCCTTCAATCCTCGCCATGGTCTCTTCCCTCTTTCCCATCTCTGATTTGCTTGAGTCCTGCAAGCCCCTTTTGTTCCTCTGATGCTGGTCTCTTGCGCATTGCACATGTTATTTGATCCACCAATTAGCAAGGTTTTCCTGTCGAGGCCTCGTGCTTAAGTGCCCTCCCAATACACCCCACCCCAGAAACCTCGTTCTCACTTTTACCTCACTGTCTCTTCCTTAAAATGCCTGTTAAGATCTTACACTCTCACTCACCTTTTGTCACCTGTAACTAATATCCTCTTAAGTGACTTGGTCTCAAATTCTGTCTAATAAGCTTCCACCGCCACAACACTTGAGCCACACACATTTTTTGAGGTGTTTTGTAAATTAAAACACCTTTAATGCAATGTGTAGAGAAATTGCACTTCGCATATTGTGGGCCAGTCACTGCAATTGGGTAATCTCATTACTATTGCCTTCCATAATATGGCAACTAGGGAGGGCTGGAAACTGAGAGCAGGTGCTGTCAAAGTTCGAGCACCTGACTGGGGACTCTGGCTAAACTCTAGCCAGAAACATTATTGTCTGAACTGCCATGTACCAAATGGTCAAAATAGACTCACTTCAGAGATTAAATTGGACTTGCTTTCTATAACTTTCAGGATAATATTTACCTGACTATTTTGGTTTGGTATTGACAGAGCAGAACGAGCAGAATGAATTACAATGGTTTAAAAAAAGTTACATAAAACTCATGCAAGTTTTTGACCTGAAGAGTGTCCAGTTGGATGAGGTACTTTGGGCTACCAGCCAATGTTTAACAGTATTCCACATGAGTCGGTACTAGTGATAATAAGTGTTTCAAGAATCCAGTGGGATTTCTGCATTCTATTCCAGTAAGAGCTTGGGAATTTATATGTCTTGCTGAAATAGAATAAATGGACAGACAGGTTTAAACCAGTTATATTAAAACCTGAATGCAAAAAGTAGAGAGTTTGTTGTTCTCCTCCATGTAGCTCATTAAAACATATCCACAAAGCATACAATGGTTTGAAATATAATTAGCAACTTCAGGGAGTTGGTGAAAAATTAAATTAAATTAATTTTCAATAACCAACCACTGGCAGACAATTGGGCATGTTTAAATAATCCCACAGCATTTTTTCAGGGCAGCACGGTGGCACAGTGGTTAGCACTGCTGCCTCACAGCTCCAGGGACCCTCTATTCCACCCTCGGGCGATTGTCTGTGTGGAGTTTGCACATTCTCCCCGTGTCTGTGTGGGTTTGCTCTGGTTTCCTCCCACAGTCCAAAGATGTGCAGGGCTAGTTGGATCGGCCATGCTAGATTGCCTATAGTGTTCAGGGATGTGTAGATTAGGTGGGTTATAGGGGGATGGGTCTGGGTGGGATGCTATGAGGTTTGGCGTGGACTTTTTGGGCCGAAGGGCCTGTTTCCACACTGTAGGGATTCTATTTTGATACAGTTCATGCAGGACTTATTTTCAGATTGCATCCCACCCCCATTGCAACTCATAACTGAATGATTATGTCGCTAGCTGATGAGCTATTGGGTAGCACATTGCACATGTCAAACCTTTCAGAAGGTCAACGAGCTGTCTACCTGGCAAATTGAGCAAAATGTTCTTGATTTGAAAACTGCTGTTATCTGCCAACAGTTTTCTGAAAGAATGGTTTATTTAAAGAAAAACACGGTATTTGATCAAAAATCAAGAGTCTGCAACAATGATAAGATGTTCAGCTATTCATTAACTCTGCCTCTTCTAGATATTTTCTAATCAACCTGTTCAGAAATGTTATGACCACACCTCTGGAGCAGGTGGGACTTGAACCCGGTTTCCTCACTTTGAGGTAGGGACATTACCACTGGACCACAAGAGTCCTTACCCCCTCTCTTTTAAACTGCTGCTCTAAATTAGGTAACTTGAGGCAGGTGTATAGTTGTGTTCCATTGTAATTCCTTGTGAGTTTAACTCTCTTTTTAAATTGTTGTTTTGCAGTTGTGGCAAAGTTTTTCAGTTTGAATATGGGGTCTTCAAATTTGCCTGAAGTGAGCTTAAAAACTATGTCGTAAAAGACATGGATATGAGAGATGTAGCAGTAAAGATGCACTAATAACGCCTTGGTTCAGTGGTTGCATTAGCATGGAAACATAATTGGGTAAAATTTGATATCGGGTCACATAAGGAAGTCAAAGATGTGTGTTTTAACAATTGTCTTAGTGTAAAGTGGGGGTGAGGGAGTTCCTGATCTGAGCACATAAGCTGCTAAAGGCACAGTAGCTAATGGTGGAACAAACAAAATTGGTGTGAGCAAAAGACCAGAATTGGAAGAGTAAAACGAGTCGCAAAGGGCTGTAGAGCTGGAGGAGGTTAACAGAGAGCAGGCAGAGAATGGTGAAGTAAAATTCTCGAAAATACACTATCACCAGGGAGATAAATATTTCTAAGGAATGTTAGTGAGTAATAGTATTCAACTACTTAGAGTCATTGAAACAGAAAATATATTTTAATATTCCTTAGTCATGAGAGGGTTGCAACTGAGGAATTCTCTTCTAACGTAGTCATTTCCAGTCCTGACAGTTTTACTACAACATTTACTGTAAGTATGAACTTGACATTAGTTTGCTTACGTATCAGCAGTCAGTTTACCTCAAGCTCTTTTATGGTGATCTGGTTGAAATATATGTTTTGGGTCGTCTTTCCAATTCTGGTTAATGAGGCTTCAGACAGACATCCATCGAAGCTGTGTAGATGAAGGCCGTGAGACTGATCACTAAAATCACAAAATGATTGCAGTGGAGAGAATGGTCATTTTTACTGAAGATTTGTTAATTGTATTATCATGTTTAAGTGTACATGGTGTACTGCTTAATCTGAAGTACAAAAGTACAGATAACGAAAGACCAAAATAAAAATGAAGAAAAACAAGGAGTCCTCTTGTGCTGCAGTGGTAGTGTCCCTACAGTCTGGACTGGGAGACCCTGGTTCAAGTCCCACCTGCTCCAGAGGTGTGTAATAATATCACTGAGCAGGTAACTTAAAAGAATAGGAGTATTAAAAGGTGGAGGATATGGGGCCCTTTTGTGATGCAGTGGTAGTGTCCCTCTCTCTGGACCTGGAGGCCTGGGTGCAAGTCCTGCCTACTCCAGAGGCGTGTTGTAGCATCCCTGAGCAGATAAAGAAAGAAAATATGAGTGATTTGGTTGAGACTTATTTAAAGAAAAGTAATGATTGGGGTCTCTTGTGGTGAAGTGGTACTGTCACTACCTCTGAGCCAGGAGGCTCCAGAGGTGTGTAGTAACATTGCTGACCAATAAAGAAAGACAATACAGATGATTTGGTCTTGTTTTGTTTAAAACAAAATCAATAAAGACAGGGGCAGTGGGGAGTTCTTGTGTAGTGACGATGTATCGAGCCACTAAAGACACATTGGGTCAGATGACTAAAAGGTCAGTCAAAGCACCAGCTTTTAAGAAATGTCTGAACGATGGAAAGGGATGTGGAGAGATATGGGGAAGAAATTCCAGAGCTTGGAGCCGAGATAACTGAAGTCAATAGTGGATCAGTTATAAAAGAGAAAAGACGGCTAGCATGAGGGGACATAGCTTTAAATTGAGGGGTGATAGACATAGGACAGATGTCAGAGGTAGATTCTTTACTCAGAGTAGTAAGGGCACGGAATGCCTTGCCTGCAGCAGTTGTAGACTCGCCAACTTTAAGGGCATTTAAATGGTCGTTGGATAAACATATGGATGATAAGGGAATAGTGTAGGTTAGATGGGCTTCAGATTGGTTTCACAGGTTGGGTCAACATCGAGGGCCAAAGGACCTGTACTGCGCTGTTATGTTCTATGTTCTATGTTCTATGTTCTATATACGAGGCCAGGACTATATGAATTTCAGTGTTTTGGCTGAAGATCACAGAGATAGGGCTGTTGAGGGACTTGAAAACGAGGATAAAAATTTTAAAATCTAGTTATAGCTTGACCTGGCACTGATGTCAGTGAGCACAGATAGGGGATACCGTTCTGATGTTTGCAATCATTGTGAGAACTTTTTTTGTGCAAAGCACTTTGAGAATTTCAATGCATTAGAGCAGCATATCAATGTAAAGTTGTTACATTATATCCTTCTCAGAGAGATATATAACTGACAGTGGAGAGTTCTGCTCTCTGTTCTTGCAAATGCTTGTGCACTTGGCCATGTCTGAACACTGCTCACTCACATTGTTAATGTTGGAGTCATGGGGGCAGTCAATTGTTTCTGCTAGCATTGCAAAAAGATTCAAACAAACTTTTGTAAGGCTCCTTCATCCAGGGCCTTGGGCTGGAGCTTCCCATTTCTATTAATTAGCATGTGCAACAAATGCTTTCTCAATAAAAGTGAAAGAAGAATCCTTCTTGAGAGTCTTCCAGCATTTTATAATAATTCAGTTGATATTACAGAGCTGTTTCAAAATGGAAGCACTTCTATTATATAACCTGATGCCAACTGTGCTGGATTAGCCCTTTTATACAGGGGCATGATAACAGAGTCCCGTTCTTGTTAAGAGGCAAGCAACATATGAGACATATTGTTCGCCTGTGCTGGCCTTTATAACCAGTTCTAATGAGCAGAAGCAAGGGAAATAATGGAAAATAAGAGCACAGTCCCTGCAATCAGGAGATAGCAAGTCTATGGCAGATGATTGAAGAGTCTTACTGATGTCACAGGAGGCCTACCCAATATATTAAACGTTCCTTTCTCTCTGATATCCTGGATAATGTTCATCCGAAAACTAGCAGCACAAACATAGGTTATCTGGTCATTAGCACATTGCTATTTGTTGGAACTTGCTGTGTGCCAATTGGTTTTCCTATATCACAACAGTGACTACACTTCAAAAATATTTGATGAGCAAAAGCACTTTGGGAGGACCTGAGATCATGAAAAGTGCAATATAAAAGCAAATCTCTCAGAGTAGTTAATCTAACACCAAAAAATTTGAGGCTTTTCAATTCAGCAAGGATTAGGTTGTCATAGCCAGTTTCATTTGAAACTGCAATCGTGTACATTTATGAGCTTTGTGGATTTTTACGTACTTCTGTTTGATTCTAAGTGCACTTGAGTCCAGTTCAAGTCGAGCTTCGTTTGTTTCCTTGGCAGCTTTAAACACAAAGTTAATTTGTAACCAAGGGGCCAGTCTTCCTTCTGATGCACACATAGGCTTGCATTTAAAATCTATTAAATATCATTAAGCACTCCCAATATTTTCAAAACTCCTACATAGTTCCCAGAAGTGTATTAGCAACTGGTAATAGGCCTGTTACATAGTCGTGGCTAATGCTCGAAAGTGTTCTGAGGTCCTTGGGATCATAATTATACAAAGAGGTTTCAATAAAACAAGCATTGAACAATATCATTTATAACTGCATATGTTTACACTCAGGTTTACTTCTCACTTCCTCTAAGAATTCTGTTCTAAGATGTATCAATGTTAAAGTTCTATATGAACAGCCACAAGTAAGCACTATGCTGTGGGGAATTGGGCTTGCGATCAGCTATTGTAGTATGGCGTACTGACCATTTGTTTTTGTAAGTCTGGCGTACTGACCTCTACATTGCAGAGGCTCAACGCCAGCTCTCAGATGCTTTCTCCTATCTTCCCCTGGACCATGACCCATCACACCTTTGTATCAGCTATGGTAATTGATCTCATTTCATCTGGTGACCTCCCCCCGCCCCCAGTGCCTTCAAGCTGACAGTGCCCCAGCCCCTCACAGCTCTCTTCTACCTCCTTCCAAAAATCCACAAACGGGACTGTCCGGACATTGTTTCAGCCTGCTCCTGCCCCACAGAACTCAGCTCTTCCTACCTTGACTCAGTCTTCTCCCCCCCGGCCCACTCCCTGCCCACGTCCATCCATGATTAATCTGACGCTTTACGCCGGTTTCAAAGCTTCCAGTTTGCCGGTTCCAGCCGCCGCCTCTTTACCATGGCCGTGCAATCCCTTTACACGTCCATTCCCCATCTGGAGGGTCTTTGGGCTCTCCACTTCTTCCTGGAGCAAAGACCTGAACCATCTCCACCCACCACCACCCTCCTCCCCTTGGCTGAGCTTGTCCTCACCCTCAACAACTTCTCTTTTAACTCCTCTCATTTTCTTCAGGTCAGAGGGATGGCCGTGGGCCCTAGTTATGCCTGTCTATTCATGAGGTACGTGGAGCATTCCTTGTTCCAGTCCTATTCTGGTCCCCACCCACAACTCTTTCTCTGATATATTGATGATATCATTGGTGCTGCTTCCCTCATCCAGATTTGGAAAAGTTCATCAGTTTCACTTCCAATTTCCACCCTGCCCTCACTTTCACCTGGTCTATCTCTGACTCCTCCCCTCCCTTCCTCGACATCTTTGTTTCCATTTCTGGAGATAGACTGGCCACTAAAATCCACTATAAACCCACAGACTCCCACAGTTACCTGGACTATACATCCACATACCCTACTTCCTGTAAAGACTCCATTCCATTCTCTCAGTTCCTCCATCTCCGTCACATATGTTCTGATGAGGCCAACTTCTACAAGGGAGCCTCCGACATGCTCACCTTCTTCCTCAACCGAGGATTCCACTGCACCATTATCGACAGGGCCCTCTACCAGGTCCGACCCATCTCCCCTTATCTGCCTTCCGCAAGGACCATTCCTTCCAGGATACCCTGGTCCACTCTTCCTTTACCCTCAACACCCTCCCCTGCGAGCGGCAAAGGTGCAACACCTGCCCATTTACTTCCTCCCTCCCCAGTATCCAAGGGCCCAAACAAACCTTCCAGGTGAAGCAACACTTCACCTGCATTTCCCAGAAACTAGTCTACTGCATTCGTTGCTCACAATATGGTCGACTCTGCATTGGGAAAACAGAGCGTAGACTACGTGACCGCTTTGCAGAACGTCTACGTTCTGCTCGCAAAAAAGACCCTGTGCTTCCAATTGCCTGCCATTTTAACACCCCACGCTGCTCCCTGGCCAACATCTCTGCCTTTGGCTTGCTGTAGTGTTCCAGCGAAGCTCAACCCAAGCTGGAAGAACAACACCTCATTTTCCACTCGGGGACCCTGCAGCCCTCTGGACTCGATATCAAGTTCAATAATTTTAGGGCCTAAACTCTCCCATGTCCCAGCCCCCTACCCCGCACACTAGGCCTTGTTATCACATAGCCTGCCATTACACACTACCTGTTGTTAATCACTAACGGTCCCCATTGATTTCTATTCACTTTCCTAGCTAGATCATTATCAACTCTTTTGTCTGTCCAACTGCTGTTGTCTCTCTTAGGGCTCTATCCTTTATCCTATTGTTTACTCCCTACCCCACCCCACCTCCCGATTTTCTGCAATAATCTGACGGTTTCCCAGCTACGATCAGCTCTGAGGAAGGATCACATAACTCTGATTTTTTTCTTCACATATTCTGCCAGACCTGCTGAGCTTTTCCAGCAGCTTCTGTTTTTGTTGGCGCCAGCTTTCTTTATAGTCAAGAGATGGTAAATGAAGGATTTACTTTGAATGCCTCAGTACCTTGCCCTGGTTAGTTTTTCTTATTCTCTTATGGAATATGGGTGTCGCTGGTTGGACCAGTATTTATACCCCATCCCTAGGTGTCCTTGAGGAGATGATTGTGAGCTGCCTTCTTGAACCACTGCAGTGCATTTGCTGTAATGCCACTGAGGAGGAAATGCCAGGATTTTGACCCAGCGACAGAGAATGATATATTTCCATTTCCCAATGGTTACAAGCTAATTGGCTTCTTGCTTTCCTTGGTGCATGATTCTGTGGGAATCAATACAAATGTTTCCAAGAGCTTCAAACAAAACAATTGACATGACTCCTTATCGAGCCCCACTGTCGCATGAGCCATGACACCGGTTTAAGTGATCAGTTCCATTACCAAGAAGGTTAATTTTCCTGATTTTTAAATGCTACCTAGGATAAAAGAAACCAGTGTCAGTTTTCATTTAAAAAAAGTAATCATTATAAACAAGATTATCTTTGAACAAGTGGCAAAACAGATTATTAACTATGACAATACAAACTCAAACAATATCCTCTTTAAACTAAAACACACACGCATTCATTCACAATAGGAGAGACAGTCAGCTCTGCAGAAATATCATGTGTGGAAAGCATAGGCTAAATAAAATATACTCTGGGGAACGAGAGTCCAAACACAAGAGTGGAATAAGGTGATTTTCTCACAGTTCTTTTGGTTTTTGGTGATTAATATTAGATTGTTGTCAACTCCCAGAGTGATAGGAAATCCTCAAGTTGATAGCTGGACAATTTGATCAAGGTCTTTGCTTGTGAGACATGCTTTTCCATGTCTTGGAGAATGTTTATTTTTCCTCCACTCTCAAAGAGTGAGAAAAAGAGAGACCTATCTTTCCTCTCAAGCTTTCTGGAGATGTGAGTGCCCCTCTTTGTCCCAGGTCTGTGACAAACAGTAACTTAAAAGCCCCAAATGTTGTTGCTAGAGATAACACAGTGTGGAGCTAGAGGAACACAGCAGGCCAGGCAGCATCAGAGGAGCAGGAAAGTTGACGTTTCGGGTCAACAATGCTGCCTGGCCTGCTGTGTTCCTCCAGCTCCACACTGTTTATCTCTGACTCGAGCATCGGCAGTCCTTACCATCTCTGAAAATTTGTTGCTAGGCAGTTTTTCAAACTGAGGGCGGCTGGTGCCAGTTTGTCTCACAAAGGTATCAAATCTAGCATCTCCAAGAGTTGTATAACCTCATGTAACCAATAAGTGAACACCACAATGTTTCACTTTTGACCTGCGAGTTCTGAGAAAAAGAAACACATAATTTGTCTGCGACACAGCAGTGCCTGGACCTCAATTATTCCCAGTTAATATTTCAAAAAAAAGTCATCTTTATGAAATCATCCATTCCCACTCAAAATTGAAAATTAGGTTCAGCCTTGCCAGTAACCATACAGTTAATAGTGAAGTTATTGTTTTCGCTTATAATGCAGGCCTAACCAACGGCCATGTACTTTGGTGAGTGAGCTGGAAAACCATATGAGGTCTAAATTACAACTAGCTTCCCCAGAAAACAGCCAGATAAGTTGAAAACCAGAGAAGATCCTTCAGGTTCATTCATCTTCATGGTGACATAGCCAGCTCTGCTTGTACTTAAACTGGCCTTTGGGTAATTATACCTCATTTACAATCTCTTATATGATCTGACTAAGTAAATAGGTTTTGCAACCTTTGAGAGTTCACGGAATACTTTTAAAACAACTTAGCTCCAAATCCCCAAAACAAAATCATCTCTCTGGAAGGTACTTCATACAAGATTGCAGTTGACACATCTCAAAGTTCTTTAACTCAGTAAGCTCATCTGATGCATTTTAGCTCTTAATTTCTAGCTGTTGACCTCGTAAATTAACATCGTCCCAACTTTTTAAGTGCTGTAGTCTCCAGTTTTGTTTTAATAGCATTTATTCCATTTTCTACAATCAAATTTAAAACCTTAAGTTAGAAGTGATATACTAGATATGTGAACAATGAATCAATCTTCAGAACAACGGTTATGCAAAAATCTGATAGGTATCGTGGACAGTGGACAGCGTCCGTGGACAGTGAGAGTCTTTTTCCCAGGATGATGACGTAGGCTAGTACGAGGGGGCATAGCTGCAAATTGAGGGGTGATAGATTTAAGACAGATGTCAGAGGCAGGTTCTTTACTCAGAGAGTGGTAAGGGGTGGAATGCCCTGCCTGCCAATGTAGTTAACTCAGCCACATTAGGGGCATTTAAACAGTCCTTGGATAAGCATATGGATGATGATGGGATAGTGTAGGGGGATGGGCTTAGATTAGTTCACAGGTCGGCGCAACATCGACGGCCGAAGGGCCTGTTCTGCGCTGTATTGTTCTATGTTCTATGTTCTATGTTCTATGTATAGTTTGTGACAGGTCAGTTCTGCCTTGTGAAATATTATTGATAACAAGAACTTTGTTTTGCAAGTTCTAGTTACCTTTGTAACTAACAGGGCCAGGGCCATCACTTTAAACCAGTTTTAAAACTCAGAAATAATCCCATGTGTCTCTGTCAACTCTATGAATTGATGGCTTTTGAGCTAGTGGCTTAATCTAATCTGAACTGGGGTGGGTAAATAACCTACTAAACCGTCAACTGCTAATCTAAAATTGGTTGTCAACAACAACTTGCATTTATATGGCACCTTTTCAACATAGTAAAACCTCCCAAGGTGTTTCGCAGGACGGTAGCCAGTTCAAATTTACATCAAGTCAAAGGAAAAGACTGAGATAGGTTTAAGGAGCACCTCATATTGAGAGTGAAGATGTTTGAGGGAAGAATTCCAAGCCAGATTGGCATAACAGGATAACGATCAGAGGTGGGAACTCTGGCTGAAGTGCCTTCTCAAAATTGGATGAGGAAAGGCTGGTTGTAACATGCCAGCTGCTAATAGAGCCAGGATAAGATCCTGCTCAATCTGTAAATTCTGATTCAGTTCTGAAATGCCCATTTTATCCAAATACTAGTGGTTTGCTGCTTTCTCATTCACCTTTGTTGATAATGTTTTACTGTTCACTCGAAGAGGCTGAGTTCCAGTGGTAATATTGCACTTTTATGTGTATGTTGTAGCCTGGAGCTATGGACAGTGATGGTAAAGTTTCCAATTTTGCTGGCATCACCTGGCTAACCAGGAATCTCTCCTGTTCTTGCTGCCTGTCTTTGGCATGTGCAGGAAAGATTTTTGGGTTTATGCTAAACCTTCCTCGGCTGATAATCCTGCGGTGGGACTTGTGCCTAGAGTTTTTCTCTCGGAGGCAGAGACACTTCCCAGTAACACCTACTATTTACCTATAAATTGAACTGAATTTAGTTTGACCAAGAGAATTGCTTAATAGTTGGGACCAAAATGGGAAGAAGTTAACTGACAGGTCCCAAAAGACTGGATATGCTTTCCAAATTTGTCTCTGGAATGCAGTTGTGCCTAAATTCACCATTATTCCTAAAATAGGTTATCTTGACTTCATTTTTTTACTTGAATTAAAACAATCGGAGTTTAAAAGAAGATGAAATTAATTCTGCATATCCAGATTGAGCAAGCACCCCTCTTTTGTCCTTTCTGATGGGTGGCTGCACATATGGGAGAGGAGGGGGAATGGAGGTTGTCTTTAAATGAACTGGCAGGCTGTCTGGGTTAGCAGAGGAGGAATGCTGTTGCATACTACAGTTACAAGCTGCAGTGAATATGTGCCAGGTCGGATTTACTAGCTGGGCAGCAAAATCAGCTCCACGAGCTTGGGTAGGAGCAGATGAAGATCCATTGAGATTAAATGGCAGAGCAGACATGATGGGCTGAGTAGCCTACATTTGCTCCTACATCTTGTGGAAAGCTTTCACTGATACTATGCCGTTCCTCATTCTCAGTGTACCTGTCTTAAGACTCTCAGGATTGTTCAGAAAGCAAAACATTTCTTCGAGAAATCTAGTACTCCCTTTAAAATGGTTGAGAATAGTTTGTACCCCTCCTGGTGAGACATACTGGAGAAATGCAAAGTATTTTGGGGGCTGGGGCACATAACCATTCAGGAGGATGCTGCATATCCTGGGATAAAGTGAAGGAAGAGAGAAAATCACAGTCACTGATGTCAGTGAACGGAGTATTAGGAGATGGTGAGGAATGGGACTGAGCTCCTCTGACAAAAATAGGATGGAAAAACCCACAGATAAGTAAGATATGAGATAATGTGGAGTCCATTATACATACACTTGGACATTATTGACTTGAGGAAGGCCAGCAGTTAGCTTTATTACTCTGGGAACAGTGGACAGCATCACTGCTGGTAACACAGCAACAATGATTAGAGACAGTTTCCTCGGCAGCGATAGTTCTGATCAGCATAGTGAAGCTTTATTCAGCTGCTTACAGTCCTGCCTACTGTCCTGCCGAAGCTAACAATGTAACTTTTGTGAGGTGATGGGTCCTTCAGCACACGTTTATTCTAATGTGATTTTCCTATCTAGTACTCTCTGCCATCTTAACAATTCCCCACATGCTGCACAAACATACACACATACATAGGCATACACACACAGACACGCACCAATAGACAGTCAGAGAGAAAGAGAGACAGCCAGCCAGACACTGACAGAAAGACACACACACACAGACAGACACTCATTCACCAGCAGATATAGATGGACAAAGAAAATGCATACATAGTTTCACATACACACAGAACGCACACACACACACACACACACACACACACACACACACACACAGAACATACAGAACACAGAACACACACGCACACACGCACACGCACACAGACACACGCACACAGACACACGCACACACACAGACACGCACACACACAGAGACACAGACACACACACACACACACTACCTTAAAGAATTACTTGGAAGCTGCAAATTTAAAACTCAAACTTCCCAGTGGGTGTGACATGTCACTGCAGCTATCCTCCATGTTTCAGCATTTTGGCTTCGGATGGTGGCGAGTTCAATTCCATTCCATGGAATTTAATCTATGTGTAGATTGGGGCTCAGTGTTTTTTAAAGTTATTTATTCATGGGATGGGGTCTTTGCTGGCTGGGCCAGCATTTATTACCCATTCTTAATTGCCCCGGAGATGGTGATGGTGAGCTGCCTTGTTGAACCGGTGAAATTCATAGCAGCTGGACACACCCACAATGCCATTAGGGAGGGAATTCCAGGATTTTGACCCAGCAACAGTGAACGAATAATGATATATTTCCAAGTCAGGATGGTGAGTGGCTTGGAGGGAACTTGCAGGTGATGGTGTTCCCAAATATCTGCTGCCCTAATCCTGCTGGGTGGTAGAGGTCATGGGTTTGGAGGTGCTGTCTGAGAAGCATTGGTGAGTTGATTTTGTAGAAGATACGCAGTGCTGTAACTGTGATGGAAGGAATGAATGGTGGAGGTGGTGCCAATCAAGCGAGCTCTTTTGTCCCAGACTGGTCAAGTTTCTTGAATGTGGTTTAAGCTACATTCATCCAGGCAAGTGGGGAGTATTCCATTACGCTCCTGGTGGACAGAATTAGGGAGGTCAGGAGTTGCGTTACTGCAGAATTTCCAATTTCTGACCTGCTCTTGTAGCCGCAATATTTATATGGCTTGGTCCAGTTCATCTTCTGGTCAATAATAACGCCCAGGATGTTGATAGTGGATGTTGACGCCATCATACTGCAAAGAATTTACAGCACAGAAACAGGCCGTTTGGCCCCTCTGATCAATGCTGGCACTTTTGAGCCACAGAAACATTCTCCTATCTTACCTGGACCTAACTAAGCCTTCCATTTCTGCGTCTTCACAGCTTTACTTCATTATCTCTTAAATGCACCTATTCTATTGGCCCCCATTGCTTCTTGGTCCAGGAAGTTCCACATTCCCACTGTTTTTGGGGCAAAGAGCTTTCTTCTGAATTCTTTGTTGGATTTTATAGAATCCCTATAGTGCAGG
Organism: Ginglymostoma cirratum; assembly: GCA_024137785.1. Taxonomy (NCBI): domain Eukaryota; kingdom Metazoa; phylum Chordata; class Chondrichthyes; order Orectolobiformes; family Ginglymostomatidae; genus Ginglymostoma; species Ginglymostoma cirratum. Next base: position 16,281,940 of record JAHRHZ010000070.1, read on the forward strand.
TGGAGGCCATTCAGCCCATCGAGTCTGCACCAGCCCTCCAAAGAGCATCCCACTATGCTACGTCCCTTCTCAATAGTAATGGTCTGATATTGATATTTTTATCAATATGCAGAAATATCAGGGATTGGTCAGTGAGTTGTATTTTTATACTGGCTGATCACAAAAAAATGAATTTTTGGAGGTTATAAAGATGTGCATTCACTCGAAATCCAGATGGCACAGATAGATAATATGAAGACAGTTTTAAAGCAAAAGATTTGAATTAGTTGTTTTCCTACTTACAATGCTGCACCCTCTGGAAATAGATTGATGTTATTTTTACAGGGAAACTTTATGCTTTTTTGAAATAGTCAAGTGAGATAATTTCAGAAAAGGAATGATGATTTGAACCAGAACCTGCCTGAAGAATCCCCAAGGAATTTTTTCTTTACAGGAATTTCATTTGGCTGCTTTGCTCCCTAAAGTCTCCAAGGTTCAACTTTGGAATTAGGGCTGCAAGTATAGTGTGAGCAGACAGTCAGTGTGACACTGGAGTCATTTCTCCATTTGCAAAGGTACTGAGGTTACGAATTCCAGAGTCCCATGGTTAGTAAGGCATTGGGTGGAGGAGACGAATAGGGGAGGTGATGGCCTAGTGATATTTTTGCTAGAGTGTTAATCCAGAGACTCAGCTAATGTTCAGGGGACCTGGGCTTGAATCCTGCCACAGCGATTCATTTGGAATTCAATTAAACAAAATCTGGAATTAAGAGTCTTAATGATGACCATTGTTGATATTTGGGGAAAAAAAATTCTGGTTCACTAATATCTTTGAGGGAAGGAAATTGCCATCCTTACCTACATGTGACTCCAGACCTACAACAATGTGTGGTTGACTCTTTACTGCCCTCTGGGCAATGAGGGATGGGCAATAAATGCGGGCCGAGCCAGCAACACCAACACTGAATGAATGCGAAAAGGGTTAAATTTGAGACCGCCATCCCTATTAATGCCCTGATTATTGTGCTGGTCCCAGTAATCTAGACGATTTTAATAGTTTGTTCTTAAGAGTCTAATTGTCTTTGCAATTGTATATTATTTTAAATCTCTGCCCCAAGCTACTAATAATCAATTTTGATAATTTCTTTTACTACAGTGAGGGGTTGCTTTGGGAACTTTTGTCTCCTTGTCTTCTCTTATGTAACAGATATTCAACTAAGTCACTGTCAGCTTGGCAACTTACAGTAATTCTGTCTGTAACTATAGGAGGTCATGATGTCAACCCACTTCTTCCACCATTGGAGCTTCAGTACTAACTTTGCATGCAGTTGTGGAGGGACCCAAACAGTGCTGTACATTACTGAGGAATGATTCCCAGACTGAGTGGTGAACTAATCACTCTAAACTCAGCAAACGAGGAAGCTATGGCTTTACTCTGGGGTTTAGTAATTCTGAGATTCTGTGAATCCAAGGGCTTAGGAGGAGGCCATTCTATCCATCATATTCTCACTAGATTTCTGAACAAGACATCCAAACAGTGCTATTCATCCATTTTCTCCCCATAGCTCCGTGCATTCTTCCTCTTTAGGCAATTCCCTAATGAATGTCTCAATTGGACCTGCCTCCATCATACTCTGATACAGTGCATGTCAGCTCTCGCTGCTTGAGAAAAAAAAATTCTTGTATTGCCATTGCTTTGTTTGCTGGTTACCTTAACACCTGTGACCTCTCATTCGCAAGCCTTTCACAAGTGGGAAGATTTCCTCTCCATCCAGACACTTCATAATTTCAAACACCTCTACCAAGTCTCCTCTCAACCTTCCAGGGAAAGCCATCCCAGCTTCCCTGATCTATCTTTGTGACTGTATCTCTTGACCCATTCTCCTGAATTTTTTCTGCACTCTTGCCAACGACCTCTTCAGATAAGTAAATGACTTTGAGCCCGATGCTGAAATTTGAGTCTAATAATACAGGTTGATGCGTCAATCCTTTACCAAGGGAGTGCTACACTGCCCGAAGTGCTTTGTTTCAGGTGGTGTTAAACTGAACCCACCTTATCCACCCATTTTGAAGGAGGAGTTATTTTGTCTTCAAAATTTATTCATCAACCATTAATATCTCAGACAAATCGATAATCACTCATATTAGTGGTGCATGTGACAGCTTGCAATTTGCAAAGAGGTACCCGCAAAGCAATAGTGATCTTATTTCAAAAGCTTCTCACTAGCCGAATCATAGAATCATCATAGAATCCTTGCAGTGTGGAAGCAGGCCATTTGGTCCATCAAATCCACACCAACACAAGAGCATCCCACCCCATCTCTGCATTTCCTACCCTAGACACTGTGGGCAATTTAGCACAATGAATCCCCTAACCTGCATATCTTTGGACTGTGGGAGGAAACCTGAGCACCCGGAGGAAACCCACAAAGACATGGGGAGAATGCGCAAACTCCACACAGACGGGCGCCTGAGGGTGGAATTGAACCCAGGTCCCTGGTGCTGTGAGGCAGCAGCACTAACCACCATGCCACCTTGTGAAGTGTTTTAGGATATCATACGGATGTGAAAAGCATTATATAAATGCAAGACTTGTATCTGTTGGTTTATTTGTTTCTGATTCATTGTTATGAATTACAGTGAAAAGTGTTGTGTAGTGTTTCCAATGTCTGGTGCCATCTTAGGACACAGAAAAATAAACTAAAACATAGAAAAATAGAGAAAAAGTTTTCAACGTTAAAGCTCTTCTTATTAAGTGCTCCACCATGGGCCTGGTAGCCAGGCACAAGTCCCCTTGGCCGCATCGCTAGAATGAAAAGAGGGTTAAAATACCCCTGTAATACAGGTAAAGCAAGTTAGGCAATGGCAAAGAAGTGATCAGGGCCAGGGGGTGAAACAAAGCAATGGACGTGGGATCCAGATCCATTACGTAAAGACTCGCAACAGCCCTAGAGCAATGGGACGAGAGCACAGCACAAAAAGCTGTAAATTGTGAATGGATACTCAAAAATACTGCTGAAACAATTCCACTTTAATTTAAAACCTCCTGCTGGATGTTGCAGGTGGAAAGATAGCGGAAGAATTGTAGTAAGAGAAAAGTCTGACAGTTTTGAGAAATCTTCAGCTCCCTTAACAGCATGGTGCTGTTACCAAATTACTCGGAAATGGGTAGGATATTTCCTCCCACCTCTCCTCCCTCAAACCACTGAATCTCTACCTTTTCCCCTTCAATTGGAATGGGGCCTGTGTCATTTACAAATTGTTCCAGGCACAGATGACTGAAGTCATGTGGATATGCTCCTGGCAGGTTAACCTTTTACCACCATCCTTACTTTACTCCATTGGCCATTATTTCTCAGCATTGGGGCCAGAGGTGGGTGGAGGAATTGCTAACAGTAAAATGCCAAATCAGGCAAGAATCTAAGATGCCAAACAAGCTATGGTACTGTCCTGATGAAGGGTGTCAACCCAAAACATCGATTTTTCTGCTCCTCTGATGCTGCCTGACCTGTCTTCTGCCAGATCACATGGTATACTGTCAGGCTCAGCTCTGTTATTAACTCTTTCCTCTGGTAGTTTGTGTTAAACAAATACTCTGAGAACAGTCCTCGCATTATTTCACCCTTAAACCGTTAATTCTTCCAAACTTTGCACTGTTTGGCAAATATTTTGTTCAAAATTGACGCAGATTATTTCAAAGAGGGTCCAGAAGAGTTCAGTGAAGTTTCAACATTGATATAAATTACGAATGCAGGAGAGAGATCAAAATTGCATTATTCTCCTCCTGTTCTCCCCCCACCTCAAGAATTGTTAGCAACTAGTATCACAAGAAATAAAGCTAAGAGTGTCTAATATTCCTTCAGCAGCATTCACTGCTGATTTAAGTGCCCGTACGTGCTGATTGAAACGTTCTTAAAGGTGATTGTTTCGGATGTAATGCTAGTTTCCATTTTGCTCTGTGGATAATTGTCTGCAGACCAGTTTTGGTTTAATTCCAGGCAATTTTCATTTGATGTTATATAGGCTAACCGTCAGTTTTCACTGCTCAAAGTAAGTTCTGTGTCTGTGCAGTTTGGAGACGAACACACAGTTCATTCCTCTGTCGTCAAATATTAACTATGTGGATGGTAATGTGTGAGCACTGACCAATCTTTTTGCACTGAAGTGGGGTAGTGGCTTCAAAAGCCGTTCAACGTTTCAAGGGACCATGCTGGCTGATTTTTACAAGGTGTAGAGCTGGATGAACACAGCAGGCCAAGCAGCATCAGAGGAGCAGGAAGGCTGACGTTTCGGGTCTAGACCCTTCTTCAGACCGTCAGCCTTCCTGCTCCTCTGATGCTGCTTGGCCTGCTGTGTTCATCCAGCTCTACACCTTGTTATCTCAGATTCTCCAGCATCTGCAGTTCCTACTATCTGTGGCTAATTTTTACACCCTGTTTGGTGCCATTTGGAGTTGGCAGGGTCAGAGCAAAATGGAGAGAGCTCCCCTCTTCCGAGGAAGTCTGTTCTCTGGATGGATTAAAAAAAACAAAGAGCTATGGGCACAACTTTTCAGGATCGGCAAGGCTCCACACTGCAGTGGTGAAAACTGATAGTTAGCCTACGTAATGCAAATTAAAATTGCCTGGACTTAAACCAAAACTGGTCTGCAGGCAATATTTGCAGATTAACATGGATACTGACATCACTTCTGAACAATCCACACAGTCATAAGAAACCACCTTAATATCAGTAATGAGATAGTAGGAACTGCAGATGCTGGATTCTGAAATAACAAGGTGTGGAGCTGGATGAACACATCAGCATCAGAGGAGCAGGAAAGCTGACGTTTCAGGTCTGGACCCTTCAGAAAAAAAACAATAAAAACTCCTGTAATTTTAAAGTCCTCGCTGTTGACTTAGAATGCCTCCATGACTTCATTCCCTGTCCTTATCTGTTATCTGCAGCTCTAAAACTTGCTGTGATCTCTGAACTAGACCGTTTGCATACAGTCTGTTTTCTTGTCACCCCCCAGTGGAGGGTGTGACTTCTGTATCCAAACCGTTAAGCTCCAGAATTCTGCCCCCTCTCTCCTTTGTCAAGACACCAGTTAAAACCCAACTCTTGGGCCAAGATTTTACAGCTTCCGTCCTAGTATCTCCTTAAGTGACTATTTGTCACATATTGTTTGATAATGCTCCCATGAAGTGCTTTTGAATGGCTTCTCACCCTAAAGGCACCATATAAATGAAAGCTATTGTTAGTGAGTAATTATCCCCTAATGGATTGCAAGGCTGTATTTGGCACATTATGATTCAGTCCCCGTGCAACAGGGCAATTGCAGTAATTGTTATAATAATTTCAAATGACAGCTCGACAGTGTCAAACATTTAAATAAACAGCTGGGTGGGAAACTTAATGAGCTGGGGGTAAAAAAAAGTGACTTTTGAACTTTAAATGTGAGCTAGAGAGCCACAGCTAATCAAGCATTTTATTATTGAGAGGGAAACTGAGGCTGTTTACGCTGACCACATTGACGGTCTTGAGGATGAACCTGTAGCATCCTTCACATAGGCTTTGTGAACTGACAGGTCACTGCCACAGAGTCCTGGATCATGTGCAAATCTTCAGAGGCAGGATCTTCTATTCCTGCGTTTCTAGTTAGATGAGGAGCTGACCTGAGCCAAAATGTAATGCTTTAGTCCTGGCCTGATTTGAACTTACTCTCGTGATAGTTGGGAAGCATTTGACCACAGACATCCTGAGTTAGAGAGGCAAAATACGGTTGAAAAATTTGCCACTTCGACACACCACCATGATCCAGTGAAGCTCAGCTCAAGCTAAGAAAGAACAGCACCTCACTTTCTGCTTAGGAACTCAACATTGAGTTCAACAATTTTAGAGCTCAAAGTACCTTCTCCCAAGTCCTTACCCCAAACCCCACACACTAGGCCTTGTTATCACATGGTCTGATATTGCACACAACCCAATGTTAGCTACCACATAGACCCCATTAGTAGCTATTCTTTCTCCTAGGCTGATCGTTATCCACTCCTTTGTCTGTACAACTGTCCGGTCACTTTGGGTTCTATCTCCACCTATTGTTTGCTCCTTACCCCCTCCCCTCACCCTATCTTCTGCACAAAAACCAACTTTTTCCTAGCTGCCGTCAACTGTGAGGATTGGTCACTCAACCCGAGACGTTAACTCTGATTTCTCTCCACAGATGCTGTGAGACCTGCTGAGCTTTTCCAGCATCCACAGTTCTTTCAAGTTTTTATTGAGGTAAAATAAGGTGTTGGCCAACGTTGGCATTTCTTGACTGCTACCCAACAATAAAGTTTGGACAAAACAAGGGAGATCCTTTTAACACAAAGGACTGCTAATGCTCACTGTGAAAGCCCACCCAGGAAGAGGCTCAAGGGGGCTTCTTGTGCTCCAGCAGTGAGGCAGGGAACCTATATTCAGAACATATGCAAGTCTATAGATTTCCTGAACACATGGGAAAAATGTTAAATGAAATTCATTCTGATCTGTCTTCAGACCAAGCACTCCTTTGAAGAAGGTAATATAATTATACGTTACAGCCTTAAAGGCCCACACACTTCCGCAATTGCAGGAGAAATGATGCAATGGAATAAACTTCAATTCTTGTAAATGGTGCTTCTTTTGACATAACGTAAATAGAGAAAGCCATTCAGCCCCTTGATTCTGCTCCACCATGCAGACTAATTGTTGCTGATCTTCTACCTCAACTCCGCGTTCCTGCCTTATTCCCACAGTGATTAATTCAGATTCCAAAAATCGATTGATCAATTGTTCAATCTATCCTGGAATACATTCATTGATGGAGCATCCACAGATCCTTTGACTCAAAACTTCAAAAGATTCACGTGGAACAGTATCTCAACTTTAATCCTGAGAATGTGATCCAGCCAGGGGAAAGCAGCATGTACTCTACTGAGACGTGAAATAATTTATTATAGTTTAATCAGTTCAGCTGTCACTCTGCTGACCTCAATTAGATCAGTCCACTTTACTCAGTCACATTTCACAGGACAGCTCTCTCATCTGAGAGATTCTACTTAGTGAAGTCTTGTTGCTTCCTCTCAAAGGCAGAGATATCCTTCCTTGAGTATGGATATCAAATCCATATACAGTCCTCCAGTGGTAAGAGTTCAGTTAGTTCAGTTGGCCGGACTGCTGGTTTCCATAGATCCCTATAGCATGGAAACAGGCCATTTAGCCCATCAAGTCCATGCCAACCCTCTGAAGAGCATCCCACCCAGACTCAGTCCCTTACCCTATCCCTGTAACCCTGCATTTCCCATGGCTAATCCACCTAACATACACATCCCTGGACACTATGGGCAACTTAGCATGGCCAATTCACCTAGCTTGCACAGCCCTGGATGTGGGAGAAAACCGGAGCACCCAGAGGAAACCCGTGCAGACTTGGGGAGAATGTGCAAACTCCACACAGACAGTTGCCCGAGGCTGGAATTGAACCTGAGTCCCTGGTGCTGTGAGGCAGCAGTAATAACCGCTGAGCCACCGTGCCACCTAATTTGCTATGCGTCGTGACACCAATAGCGTGGGTTCAAGTCCTGTATTGGCTGAGGTTACCATGAAGGATGCTCCTTCTCAACCTCGTCCCTTACCTGAGACATTATAATGCCAAGGTTAAACTCACCACCAAACATCTTTCTAATGAAAGAGAAGTCCTGTTGTCCTCTGGGACTATGGTGACTTTATTCCAGATGTCGTTGTATCCAATTCCTACATGATTGGAGCAAGAATTCCTTACTTTTACACTCCAGCGCCTGTAGTCTTCCCAAAAACCATGTCCCTTCCACCACCCAAACCTCCCCTTGTCTTAATTGTTTGCTGCACCATCTGTTGACATGAATTGATTTGTTTCCAGGAACACCCGAGCCACTCTGAAACCTTTTATCCTAACCAGTTCTATGGTAATATAGAAATGTGTAATGCTTTTACAAATTTTCTATCCACACAATTGTCTGTCCACAAAACTTTAGTTCATGTTGCACTTTTATCAGTCCTTTTTGGAAACAATTTTTTTGTTACAAAAACCCATCTCCACATTGACAATGGAAACTGCCTGTTAGCGCAGTACTGAGCGAGTGCTAAACTGTCAGAGGTGCCACCTTGTAGCTGAAACACTAAAGGAAATCTCCAACACGTAGGTGTAAAAGATCCATCTGTTTGGAAAAAATATGAGGGGAGTATTCACCTGGCCTTTTAGCTGGCATCTAGAAAAGGCTTTCTGGTCATTTCCAATATTAATTGTTTGAGGGAGCTTGCTGTATACAACTCAACTGCTGTGAGTCCAGCATTACAGCAGCGATAACTCTTCAAAAGTACTTCATTGGTTATAAAGTACTTTAGCACACACTGAGGTTGTGAAAGGCACTATATAAACGCAAGTCTTTCTGTATAAATGCAAGTATGCTCTGTACTTTTACCTAACAGGGTTAGAATTTTTTTTTGGTTCAGATAATAATTCCAGCAATATGACGTGCAGAGAGAAAATAATGTCAGTGCAGAAATGCTGCATGTAAACAAACTCGAGTTCTCTTAAAATAATTGTTTAGAATTAGCTCTGATATGTCAGGCATTAGCTGTTATGAGTGTAATGGAATGCCATTAAGGGAAGGGTTCTAGACTGCACTGTCCACAATAAACCTTGGAGCCATTAATAACTAGCCCATGGAGATGGCCTTTAGAGGAGTGTTGGATGGTCAGCACTATAAGTGACAACACCAACATATTTCACTTCCTTTCGCAGTTACTGTTAATACTCACTTACCCTCCAAGGCCATAATATAAATAATGACTGTTATTATCATCCAGAACAAATAAAGAACTAATCAGCCGGTTTGTGATGGTCTTTGTTGAGATGGAAATATTGGGTACATTACTGGGAGGACAATCTGCTTTTCTTTGATTTGTACTGATGGGTTTTTTTTTAAACAAGTACCTGAGCAGGTTAGGTAAGATTAGTTACCATTAGATCCAAGACCAATAATGTAGGACTCCGTCAAATTCTTGCCCTGCCACATTTGCCTAGGATATGTGTGCAAGTACTGGAGTAATGCTAGTTACCGTGAGGTATCTCAATCATTGTTCCCCTTACTTAGGTTTGAGATCCCACAATTCTTTTATATCTTGTATCTATGGTAGCTCCTCATCCACAAGCAGAGGTTGAATGCCAAAAGCTACGATTTTGGTCTTCCCAACTTTACAGTGGACTCCAGGATGGATTGAAAAATGAAAGGAATTCACTTCAAGGATGTGAGGCATGGTGATTGACAACAAAACAGTTAGTAACACAAGGACATTCCCCACCTTTGCTCCACATGAAATATTACAAATGTTTGTGGGATGGAAATATTTGATTCATGATCAGTACAATGTTTGTAATAACAGTGATGCTTAAATTCCTCTGTTTGTTATTCTAATGAATTTACTACGTCATCTAAAAATATAGACATTAACCAATGCCTGGAATAGCACATAGAGGAATTCTGTGGTAAATGCAATGGCACATTTGCTCCACCCTCGGTTTCCATGGCTTCAGTTGGCTAGTCCCCATGATTTGAAATTCCTTAACCCTATGCCTGTCCACCTCTCTACCTCACTTTCCTCTTTAAAGGATTCCTTAAAATCCGGCCTTTTTGACCAAGCGTCTGGTCTTGAGGTCTGATATCTCCCTACATCGCTGGGTGTCTTACTTTATTCTATAATCCTCCTGTTCAGTGCCTTGGAGCATTTCATTATATAGTATTAAGGTTGCTATATAAATATAAGTTGTCGTTGACCAGTTACGCTCAAAGAATGACTTGTATTTACAGAAGACCTTTCACACGTTGGGACATTCCAAAATGCTTTATAGCCACTGAAGTTTTATTCTTGAAACGTAGCCACCGTTTGCATCTGTGGAAACTAGTTCAATCTATCTTTTTGGTACAAAGGGCTTCCTACTCTTCATGTAATTGAAGGTACTACAATAATGTTATTGAGACCACACTTAAATGTAGATCTTAAAGTACAGACTGGATTTCAAAACGCCCTCTATTCTTAGACAGGATGCAGTCTGATATATCTGACCTATAAGAAATATTGAACCACATTTTGCAACCCCTGCTTATTGTAACTTTCATATTGCAATGTTTGCGTTAGGCAGCCACAATCCCTTAATCCCATCGAAATATCAGTTAGAGTGGTTGTTTTGTTTGAACTCTGTATCTTTTTTCGTCCACTTTAAATGAAACCTTTGTAACAATGAGCTAAAAGACTAACTTCAGAATGTATCTTGTATAGGCATTTCCTTAGATTTAGGCAGATGGACAAACATTTGCCGTGTATGTAGATTCTATTTGTTAAATAAAATTGTTACGATCTTATCTTGCACACTGTGTTCACAGTAGATTGGAGGTTACACCGTTTTATAATGATATGTAACAGACTGCCTATTCTTCTGCTGTTGAGTAGAAGACTGGCAAGGGGCTAATCTTGTGCTGTTGTTTAAGAAAGGCTATAAGGAAAAGCCAGGGAACTATAGGCCAGTCAGCCTGACATCAGGGGTTGGTAAGTTGTTGGAGGCAATTCTGGGAGACAGGATTTATATGCATTCTGAAAGATGAGGACAGATTAGAGATAGTCAGAATGTGGAAAAACGTGTGTCTGAAACTTGATTGAGTTTTTTGAAGAGGTGACCAAGAAGATAGATGAAGGCAGAGCTGGAGACATTGTCTGCATGCACTTCAGCAAGGCCTTTGACAAGGTTCCATACAGCAGACTGGTTAGTACGGTTAGACAACGTGGGATCGAGGGAGAGGTAGCCAAATGGATACAAAATTGGTTTGGCAGTAGGAAACAAGAAGGTGGTGGTAGAGGATTGTTTGATCAGACTGGAGGTCTGTGACCAGTGATGTGCTGCAAGAACTGGTGCTGGGTCCACTGTTGTTTGTCATTTGTATAAAAGATTTGGATGAGAATATAAGAGGTATGCTTAGTAAGTTTACGGATGGCACCAAAATTGCTGGTATAGTGGATAGAAGAAGGTTGTCTAAGAGTATAATGAGATCTTGATCAGCTGGGCAAGGGGCTGAGGAGCGGCAAATGGATTTTAATTTAGATAAATGCGAGGTGTTGTATTTTGGAAAGACAAACCAGGGCAGGATTTATACAGTTAATGGCAGGGCCTAGGGAATGATCTCAAACAGAGAGACCTAGGGGTGCAGGTAAATAATGGTGTGGCAGATAAACAGGGTGATGAAGAAGACATTTGACACACTTGCCTTCATTGGTTAGAGCATTGAGTATAGGAGTTGGGATGTCATGTTGCAGCTGTACAAGACGTTTGGAGTACTATGTATTGTTCAGGTCACCCTCCTATAGGAAGGACGTTATTAAACCAGAAAGGATACAGAGAACATTTAAAAGGATGTTACTGGGACTAGAAGGTTTCAGTTATAGGGATAGGCTGGGACTTTTTTCCCTGGAGCATAGAAGGCTGACAGATGAACTTATAGAGGAACATAAAATCATGAGGAGCATGGACAGAATGAACAGCCAAGGTCTTTTCCCCAAGGTGGGGGTGTCTAAAGCTAGAGGGCCAGGGTTAAGGTCAGAGGAGAAAGATTTAAAAGGGACCTGAGGGGCAGCTTTTTCACACAGATGGTGGTACGTACTGCCAGAAGAAGTGGTAGAGGCAAGTACAATTACAACATTTGAAAGGCATTTGGACATGAATAGGAAAGGCTTAGAGGGAAATGGGCCAAGTGCAGGCAAATGGGACTAGTTCAGTTTAGGAAACATTGTCAATATGAATGAGTTGAACTGAAGCGTCTGTTTCCATGCTGTATGATTCTGTGACTCTACACAATGGCTGGAGGCAACGCCTGCAGATACATAGATACTAGTTGCTGTTCTGATGCAAGTTGGGAGGTAGGTTGGCAATAGCATATAAATCCTTGTCTCCCAGTCCCTCTGATCAAGGTCATGTTACTAATGTCAGGAGAAATCAAAAGAAACCAAAGCATTTATTTCTATTGAATGAAAATCCTACTGTTGGCTAACTATCTCTTTTTATGTGATTTGAGCTATTTCATGCAAACTTTGAAGAGGTGAAACTTTCAAATCTGACCAGCATCTTGTTTATCAACAGCCAGATATTTTCCTCATGTGACATGTTGCAAACAAATCTTTATGTTTTAAAATGAAATCTGACCATGCATTTTCTTAATAAAGTTCACCTGGTGACTTAAATGGACTAAGTCGAAACTTGTTCACCACCTGAGTTGGAGATACCTTGGCTGGCAGGCGTTGCCATTTTAATGTATGCGTTTTGTGTCTGTTTCTTTGCCAGGCACGCCCCAAAGGAGAAGGCCTGACCCCTTACCAGGGCAAGAAGCGCTGCTTCGGTGAATACAAGTGCCCCAAGTGTAAGAGGAAATGGATGAGCGGCAACTCATGGGCAAACATGGGTCAGGAATGCATCAAGTGCCACATCAATGTTTACCCCCACAAGCAGGTACTTACCCTAAAACTGACCCAATCGCACATCACCAAGTACAGCTCTTCGGTCATTAGACTGCATGAAACACTGGCAACCTTTGCTCCCCTCTTAAAGGGCCCTGACTTGAGTTGAACTACTGAAGTTCCTTACCTTACTTGCTTAAAGTTTGCTGATGACCCACTTCACAGAAGGGTAGCTTTCAGAAAAATTACAGATGTGCACATTGTTGCATCCACCGTGGACAAAAGTCAAGGAAGAACTTGAAGTTCTCGAAGCACCCTTCACAGTCTTGGGATGTCCCAAAACTACTTCACAGCCAATCAGACACTTGGAAGTCTAGTCATTGCTGCAGTTTCAGAAACATGGCTACCAGTTTAAGCCTAGCAAGTTCCCACAAGCAGCAAAGAGATAAATCATCCTATAATCTGTTTTATTGATATTAATAGAGGGATAAAAATCAGCCAGGAATCTGGCAGAAATGCACTGCCCCCTTTCAAATAAAACAAGCAATTTTTTTTGCCTACCTGAGGGAGCAGATGCGACATTAAATCAATGTCTCATTTGAAAGATGGCATTTCTGACAATGCAGCACTCCCTCAGACTGTGCTGGCTGTCAGTCTAGATAACATACACGAGTCTGTACAACTGGCCTTAAACCCAGAACATTAGGCCAAATGAGATCTACAGCTGACAGTTACAGTGGAAGGGAGAGGATTGGTTAGTTCAGTTGGCTTGATGGCTGGTTTGCAATGTAGAGAGATGCCAACAGCATGGGTTCAATTCGCACACTGGCTGAGGTTACCATGAAGGACTCTCCTCCTCGAACTCTCCCCATGCCTGAGGCGTGCTGACCGTCAGGTTAAACCACGTCCAGTTGTCTCTCTCTAATGAGAGAGCAGCCCCATGGTCTGGCAAGACGATGACAATCTTTTTAATGTGGAAGAGTTCAGTTAGTGTGGAAAATCTTAAATGAGCAATACGGATAGATTTTTCTAGGAGTGGGAAATTGAAGGGTATTGCTGTTAGCACCGTACAGGTGAATGATTGGACCTTTGCTCCTGTCTGTTCCTGTATTATTGACCTCCATAATAAGGGTAGGAGCAACAAGTATCTCAAGTTAGCCTGGCCCACATTCCAGAACACTTTGGCAGTGAGCTGGGGGCTAGGTGACTGTCTAACACCGGTGTACATGATGTAAGCACAGTTCGATGCCACGGAAGCAACTGTTTTCAGCAAAGACAAAGCAAGCCCTGTCAAACAGGGCAGCTGGGTTCACCCTCTGATCCTAATGCTCTATTAACATGAAAAGCAAAAAGGCAGAAAGTTCCCTGTCATTTCAGGACAAGCTTTTAATCTTCAGAATCTTTTTGATGATATAGTCAATAAGTGTGAGAGACACCTGGTGGTACAGAGATATATGACAAACCTCTATTGAATTCTGCTCCACACACCACAGCCAAACATTATCTTCAATGAATTCCTTGTTAAGTGTCCTACAATGCATACCACATGGAAGGAAATTGTGATTTGGGAAAACGCCTGGCAGATTTATAACAAAATTGCTGCTAAACTCACCCTTGTAATGTCCTCCTGGACATAGAGCAGTCTTGACAGTGAAACAATCAACCTTTGAAAACAGTAACAGCAGGCCATTATAGTCATTCATTCAGTCCCCCTTTTCTGATGCGTTATGGCTCAGATCCGGGGCAGGAGGGACTTGAACCTAGAACTTCTGGTCCCAAGATAGGAACACTGGCGCTGCACCACAAGATTCTCTAGCAGGTCATTATATAGTGATTTTAGCAAAGGAAAAATGTTCACAGGAATGTGAAAAATGGCCACCAAGTTGCACAAAGAGATATTAAAGCAGGTGATCAATAACTTGATCATATAGGTAGTTTTTAAGGAACACTGGGAGAAATGCCCTGCCCCCTTTCAATAGTGCCAAGCAATCTTTCTTTTTACCCGCCTGAGAGAGTAGATGGGATGTTGACTTTGTGTCATTTGAAAGGCGGTACTTCTGAAAGTGCAGCACCCTGCTGGACCTGCAGTGTCAGTCCAGATGACTCACCGCAGACTGTGCAATGGAACTTGAACCCAGAATATTAGGCTAAATGATACCTGTAGCTGACAGTTAAAGTGGAAGAGTTCAGATAGTGTGGGAAAAGGGGTGAATTGGATAGCTTTTTCAGGGACTGGAGAGAGGTGGAGGAGTTTATGGATGGATGACATGAGCTTACAACTCAAGCATTAGCAAAATTTCACACAGTTTGTTCAGGTGAGTTGAAGTGTTGAGGAATTGGATGCCTCATCAGTATTGAATCTTCACTGCACCCTTTTCATTTAGAAAATAGGTGGATGGATTTCCCACCTCACCAGTTGTGATGTGATACATTATCCATCAGGAAATGCTCAATGTGCTGCCTATAATTGATTATTTATGGATATTAGTGAGAGGAAAACTGTGGGCAGTGTATCTCCAATCTTACTTTTCAGTCCTTGCAGTGGGTGAGATACTTTGCAGAGCAGAGGGTCTCCAAATATCTACTTGAACAATTCAAAGGTTCCCAATACTCGGCTCAGATTCAGACAGGCAAACCAGAATGCACTGATTAACATTTATGGTCAACACGTTAATTGAAAAAAGGTCTTGTGTAAAGATTGAAATGACTTAGTCTAAACCACTAGACCAAAAATATCTGAACTTTTAAAGAATATGCATTTGTTCCTGAGATGTGACATAGGTGGTTCAGTTAACATTAACTGTCCAACCTTAATTGCCCAGATGATAGTTAAGAGTCAACCACATTGCTGCAGGTCTGGAGTCACATGTAGGCCAGACCAGGTAAGGATGGCAGATTTCCTTCTCTAAAGGGCATTAGTGAGCTGCTCATGTAAACACAAAGCTCTATGATATGGGAAGTCAGAATCACACAGAGGTATTTCTTGAAGGTCAGCATTGTAGGATATGGCCTTATTTTCTGGTCAATGTGCAGTTGTTTCTAGATGCCAGAAGATGTGTTAGATGTGGTGGGAGTGGGGTGGAGTACTGGAGGAGAAGGTGCACTATCAGCAGCCTTTCTCCTCCAGTACTCCACCCCCAACCCCCACTATTGCATAAATGCTACCCACTCCACACTTTGCATCAGCTCTGATGAAAAGTCTCCTAGAATTGAAACATTAGCTTGCTCTATCTCCATGGATGCTGCCAGATCCACTGCGGCTTCCAGCAATTTTTGTTTTGTTTTCAGCACAGATTCCAGCATCTGCAGTAATTTGCTTCTAATATGTCATTGCTGTTTGTGGGAACTTGCTGTCAGCTGTCACATTTCCTTCCATACAACAATGGCTGCATTTCGGAAATACGTCATTGATTGTAAAATGCTTTGCAATGTCCGCCTGGCAATAATAGTGTTTTAAAGCAAGCCTTCTTTTAAAATCTAAACTCTTAAGATACATGTTGTGAAGTGCAAACAATGCATAAGGCTTAAAAAGTTAACTTCATCTCCCTCATTTGTTTTTGCTTTAATGACTATACTACAACAATAAGCTAGAAAGAGCCTGCGTTTATATAGTGCCTTTCATAGCCACAGCCAATGAAAAGTACTTCTGAACTCTAGTCATTTCTGTAATGTGGGGGAGCTTAGCAGACAGTCTATGCACAGCAATGAAGTAAATTACTGTTCAATGCAAGTATAAAATTAAGCCTGACAGATACATCACGCGGATATTTTCAAATATAATGGATAAGATGTGACAGACAAAAATAACCACTGGTTGGAAGGTGGATCAATTCAGCCACACAGTTAAACTTTGTATCTTTTCATGTCTTCAACGTTGCTCCTTTGCAGTCACGGAACGAAACAGGCAGTCCCTGGATTGTAATTGGGTTCTGTTCTGGAGCCTGTTTGCACTTCAATTTGCACACAAGTTAGAACACAATGCAGGACAATGTAGAGCAGCCATTTGTAACTACAGTACGTCAGGTCTTTAAAGTAACACCCTTGTATGGGATCACGTTCATAAGTGTGAGCATTTGTGTGAGCTCGTACATCAGGGATCTCTGTATCTCCAAATATGCTTCTTCGTAAAAGGTGGATGAACCTTATTTAATGTAAATTATTATTTGATCAAACCTCAGTCATTTATTGGTAGTATAGTCACTGCCTGAGTAATCTAGATAACTAATGCCCTTTAGGGATGGAAATCTGTCATCCTTACCTGGTCTGGCCGAAATGTGGCTCCAGACTCTCAGCAATGTGGTTGGCACTGACTGCCCTCTAAAGAGGTTTAGGAAGTCACTAAGTTCAAGGGCAATTAGGGAAGGGCAACAAATGTTGGCACTCCCACACCCGGGAAAGAATAAAAAAAATCTTAGTTTGGCAATGGGGACAATTGAAAAAAAAACTTGCATTTATAGAGCGCCTTTCATGTCTCACATCCCAAAGTACTTTACAACTAATAACGTAGGCAAGGTTGTAATGTAGGAAGTGCAGGCAGCATCCAACTTGTGCATAGCAAGCTCCCACAAGCAACATTGTAATAATGATCAGATCATCTGTTCTAGTGATATTGACTGGGGGATCGATATTGGCAAGGAGACCAGGGAGAATTTTCCTAGTCTTCCTTGAAATACTGTGATGGGATCTTCATATCCATTTGAGAGAGGGAATGTGGCCTCAGTCTGACATCTCACCAATAAACGAATGAGGTTTGATCGAATAATAACTTACATTAAATAGGGTTCATCGACCTTTTACAAAGGGAGCATCTCCAACAATTGCAGCATTCTATTGGTGCTTGACCAGAGTGTCAGTCTCTGTTTTGATGCTCAAGTCCTAGAATGGGAGTTGAACCCACAACCTCTGACTCAGACCTGAGGGTGCTGCCAACTGAACCACAGCTACTGATGATTAACGTTTCTCCGTAAAGCAGCAAAATACCCAAAACACTTGCCCCTATGTTGCACTGGTACACTTTGTACCAAAGTGTCCTATGATCACAGAGTTATACAATCAATAAAGAGGCCATTTGGTCCATTGTTCCTCTGCTGGATTATGCCTGTCTCTGTACACAGGCCTCCTGTGCCAAGATGGTGAATGGTGGAGGTGGGGGATGGACATGAAAGAAGGAATTTGATGGAGGGCTCCAAGGAAACAGACCGTTGGGAAAAGCAGACTTGCAAGCCCTTTCAGTAGCACGTTTCATAGGGGAGACAGAATATAATTTATAGTCTGTGCATGTTCCTATTTCTAGCTATATTTCTGCAGTTGTAGAGTTCTGACAGTGACGGACGTGGTTGTGCTGTTGTGCTCCAGTGCATTGTGACATTTTTCAGCACAAAAGACATAGAATATGTGCCTGCCCAAATCTTTTTAATTTCAACTATCATTTGGGAGGAAGAAAAGGGAAAACCTGTAAAAGGAGGCAAAGGATTTCCTATGTAACAGAGGGGAGTGTGAAGGGAGTTTGACATCGGGCAAAACTAAAGCAAATCCTTTTGCAGACTGCCTTTCACTGGAGCATAGAGACAGCTCTTCTGTCCTTTCAATTTGACAAGACCATAGTGTGTTGCACATGAGAAGGAGAAGTACCCATGAGACAAGCAAATGCTCCTACCTAATGCACAGATCTGGGATCAATTAGTAACCATGAAAAGAATTTCAGGGAAAAGCAATTTGTTACAATTTAAAATCGCTGTTGCTTAGGTGGGAAGGGTCCAGATAAAAGAAACCATGAATGTTAGAATGAGATTATTGTAATGTGAGAGAGATTCTTGTGTCAGTTGGTTTACAAATAGTAGAAACAGTTAGCACAACAACAACTTCAGCACTCTATAAGAGCAAAGATTCCTGTAAGAAAATGCAGCTATTCTCTAATGATAATTGAACATAATGGAAAAATATTTCAAACAAAGGTACTTGATGGGTTAATGAGTCTATTCAGCATAGTTCTGCTAGCACAATTAGTTTTTAGGATAATTCGTCTTTGTATCCTGAACAACTCATGTTATTCTGTATCTGGGCTTCCAGAAGAGTTTTGTCTGTGTCTTTTAGACAAGGCAGTGGTTTCCTAGTGAAAGATTAAAACCAATGATGCAGCCAACTGCAGCTTGCTTTTTTGTACAATCGCCTAACTATATGTATAGCACAGATATATTTTTATGTAGTACCCTTAACATAGAAAAGTGTGCCAAGGCACACGAATGGAAGCTAGGGCAGGTGACCTAGGGCAGGTGATTTCAAGGTGTATTGCAAAGGAGGAGACGGACAGAGGTTTAGAGATCACATTCTAAAAGAATCAAAAGTAATGGTTTTGAAATATAGTTAGAGCTGCAGCAAGTGAGTAGAATGTTTGTCATGGCTTTATGCAGAGCAAGAAGTCTAAAGACACTTGGGTACATGAGTAGAGCAGGAGATGGATAAGAAAGATATCAGGGGAGGTAAATGATGAGATTGTTCAGGTTGGCTTGTAAGCTATGAGGTTATTCAAGACTGTGATAGACAGATTTTTAATCAGGAAGGGAATCAAGGGCCATGTGGAAAGGCAGGAAAGTGGTGCTGAGGATTATCAGATCATCTGTTTAATGGTGGAGCAGACTGAATGGGCCAAATAACTTACTTATGCCCTTGGGTCGTAGGGTCAGTGAATAGAACATAGAACAGTACAGGCCCTTCGGCCCACGATGTTGTGCCAAACTTTTACCCTAATCCTAAAGTCTATCTAACCTCCACCCCTACCTTATACTATCATCCATACACCTATCTAATAGCTGCTTAAATGCCCCTAATGAGGCCAACTCCACTACCCTCTCTGGCAATGCATTCCACGCCCCGACCACTCTCTGAGTGAAGAACCTACCTCTAATGTCTCCCCTATATCTACCTCCACTCATTTTAAAACTATGCCCCCTTGTAATAGCTACCTCCACCCTAGGACACCCTCTGGCTGTCTACTCTATCTATACCTTTGATCATTTTGTACACCTCTATCAAGTCACGTCTCGTCCTTCGTCGTTCTAAAGAGAAAAGCCCTAGCTCTCTCAACCTTTCCTCGTAAGACCTTCCGTCCATTCCAGGCAACGTCCTGGTAAATCTCCTTTGCACCTTTTCCAACGCTTCCACACCTTTCCTGTAATGAGGCAACCAGAACTGGACACAATACTCCAGATGTGGCTGAACCAGGGTTTTGTATAGCTGGAGCATATCTTCACAGCTCTTGAACTCAATCCCTCTATTAATGAAATCTAACACACCATACGCCTTCTTAACAACTCTATCCACCTGGGTGGCAGCTTTCAGGGAACTGTGGACATGAACCCCAAGATCCCTCTGCTCCTCCACACTGCCAAGAATCTTTCCGTTAACCCTGTATTCTGCTTTCAAGTTTTTCCTTCCAAAATGAATCACCTTACACTTTTCAGGGTTAAACTCCATCTGCCACTTCTCAGCCCAGCTCTGCATCCTATCAATGTCCCTTTGTAACAGCCCTGTGTACTGTCTACAATGTGTCCCACCTTCGTATCATCCATGAACTTACTAATCCACCCTTTCACTCCTTCATCCAAATTATTTACAATAATGTTGAGGTATTTGAGAGAGGGTGGTGATACAGCGAGGCTGAGGATTTGGTAAGAGAATTTCAGAGTTTACTGGGGTGGAGGTGCTAACAGATGGAAAGATGCTGCAGCGGTAAGGAGACGGGACTCGAAAATGTGAGGAGGAGTTTAAGAAGTCACATTTGGTGGAGTGGATGAATATGCCTTCCATATCGGAAGTAAACAAATGACAAAGCAAAAATGGTGGCAACAAATTCAAGAAAGGTGACTGCCGTATTATGTTCCATAATGTCTCCACTATGGTCCAGACTAAACTATTGCAGTTTAGGTTGGCCACGCGAGTGAGAAAACCTGCAGAGTTTGATTGGAATACAAACAAGTGTAAGAGTGACAAACTCTATTTTTGGGTTTGGTAATGTCTAATGAGACTAGTTTCATAAATTAACTCAGTAAAAGCTCTGGTCGGAAGCAGTGAAATAGTAGAATTTATCATTCAATTTGGGAGTGAGAAATGTGGGTCGGAAACAATTGTGCTAAACATAAATTAGAAAAGGATGAGGGCTGAATTGGCTGGAGTGCACCAGGCAAAAAGTTTTGCAGAAAAGACCGTTGAGAAGCAATAACAGATGTTTAAGAACGTAGTTCATGACTCCAAGCAAGGGTATATCCCAGTGAGGAAGGAGGAGTCAGGCAGTTAAACCAATAAAACCTCAGTAAGAAGCCTTGGGGAAAACAAACTACTTTGACCATAACTCCAGGCCATATTAGAACACAATGACAGAGATCTTGATAGAGCTAAGAAGAATCATATCTAGAGCCACACTCAGCAGTTGGACCAGACAGGCAGGTCAATGACATTGTGAAAGTAGGAGTTCGTTGTCTTAGTGATGAGCTGGATGTAGAATTTGAAGCTTAATGCAAGATAAAGCAGACGAGCTGGGTCATGGGCCATCGCCTTCATTCTGAGTGTGGGGCTGCGAGGTCTCTGGCACAAACTCAACAAGACTGATTTGATCTTGCCAACGTTTTGCTCTGGACGAAGCTCTCAGTCTTTCACAAATTGGGACAGAGGGATAGTGGGGCCACCATATCACTGGGCTTTAAGACTGTGTAAAATGTGACAAAGACTCCATTGTAGGAGGCAGCCGGCGAACAATCAAATCTTTATCTTGGTTCGCCTCGTATGAATGCAACAGATCTGTTGACAAGGCACCATAATGTTCCATTTCGCGCTCAGTTGATTGTAAGTGCTGGATAAACCTCCGTACATGAGAATGAAGCTATTAACAAGAGGTCGTGAAATAACAACTACTTGCATTTTGATAGCACTGCTAACATTGTAAAAACATCTCTCAATACTTAATAGGACTATTCTTTTAAAAAAAATTGACTCCAAGCTACATAAGGAGACATTAGGGTTGGTTTTCCACTTTGAAGTATACCAAAATGTCTAAAAACTTGGTGAAAGAGGTATACTTAAGGAGTGTTTTAAAGGATGGAGGAGAGTAGAAAGATGACGTTATTCAGGGAGGTGATTCCAGAGTGAGACACTTTTAGCTACGTTCAAGGTGCAAGCTGTTGTTTTTGTGCTATCCCATTCTTCAAGTTGCTCATCTCCTCTAAGTGGCACTAGAACACAGGAACCAGAGTAGGTCAATCATCGCTCCAAGTCTGTTCTGGCCTGCATGGCTGATTTATATTTAACGCCCTTTGACTGCTGTGATTCTGTACTGCCCGCTATCAACAACAAAGACTAAGAACTTGATAGAGCTGGGAAGATCAGTGATAAGAATCATACCTGGGGGGACACACAGAGGAGGTCCACTGCAGTGGGAGCTGGCAGGACAGGTCAGTGATGTTGTGCAGGTAGAAGTAAGTTGTCTTAGTGATGAACAGGATGTAGAATTAGAAGTTTAATGGAAGATAGAGCAGAACAGAAAAGCTGATAACAGACTTTTGAATGGACAACTTTAATGTTAATGTTGATGTCTGTCTGCAACTTCTCGACAGCTGTAACACTGTATCCTGCCCTCTGTCCTGTTACCCTGATGCACTTGTATAGTACGATCTGCCTGTAAAGCACATAAGACAATGCTTTTCTCTGTACCTCGGTACACGTGACCATAATAAATCAAATCAATTCAAAAAGCAAGCCCCCTACCCAGTGCAGTGTAAGTGCACAT
Organism: Ginglymostoma cirratum; assembly: GCA_024137785.1. Lineage (NCBI taxonomy): Eukaryota > Metazoa > Chordata > Chondrichthyes > Orectolobiformes > Ginglymostomatidae > Ginglymostoma > Ginglymostoma cirratum. The sequence goes on from JAHRHZ010000070.1 coordinate 16,304,183, forward strand.
CAATCCAATCCTTCGTTGGCCTCCCCAAACTGGCAATGCTGCATTTTGCAAAACCCCCACCCTCCCAAAAAGAAAGTCCATCTGGAATTGGAGATGATTTGTTACTAATATAAAGTCAGCGACCTGTTTCCCCAGGAGAGCTGAAATGTTTCTTGAGACAATGCCTGGAGAATAACGGAATTGCTCCTGCCTCGCAGCAGAAAAGCTGACTCGAGAATGCAGCAATAGGTCAGCTGTTGAGCCGTCAGTTTTGTTTACCCTGCTCAAACACAAACTGGCTGGGTAAGTTTAAATGTGCTGCTGTACGTTGAAAGTCATCAATGCAACTCATCCACGTTTGGCAGGCATTTCTGGTTTCACAATTCAAACGCATCAGCTGTCACAGGATGGAAATAACCCCTCAGGACACCACTCACAAACTGTTCATAGGTTCAAACATAGAGGGTAGTTAAGAAAAAAGTAGAAAAACAGCTTAGTGACTGCTGTGTTCTACAGTCTAACCTTTCATTTCAATTTAATTTCGGCTCATTTGGAAAGTGGATCAATTGCAGCTTTCATGCAGCAGCGATAAACCAGGGTCATGGGACTTTGATACCCATCTCCCGAGTTTTCGTACAACAATTTGCTAATCTGATCTCAGCACAGTTTTATGAGGAGATGGTGAGGTGGGATCAGTCGTAAGGTGTTATTGCCCCAAGGCACTTTTCACCCCAGCCCTTACCCAGAAGGTAATAAATAATAAAATTTTCAAATGACTCTAAAACAAAATAAAGAATTGTGGATGCTGAAAACCTGAAGCAAAAACAGAAAATGCTAGAGAAACTCAGCAGGCCTGGTGTACCTGTGGAGAGAGAAAGCAAACTTAACGTTTCAAGTCCAGTGACTCTTCTTCAGGGTAGGTCTGATGAACAGTCATTGGACTTGAAATGTTAACTCTGCTTTCTCTTTCCATAGATGCTGCCAGTCCTGCTGAGTTTCTCCAGCAAATTTATGTTTTTATTGCAAATGACATTTGCCGATCTCACTCATCAGGTACACTTCAAAGTGGAGAACCAATTTATTCATTTCCAATTCCTACTGTATTTTTTAAATGATTTTTTATCTTTAGATGATGCCAGTTTAATTATATTGATAAAAGCCTGGGAGGAGGACACTCCCTTAGCTATTGTTTGTGTGTGGCATAAGGAGAATTGGGAAGTATAACAAAAGGCTTATGTTTTAAGGGAATGTCACCTGCGCACGTTCTTAAGTTTACCCGTGGAGAAACGTGTTTAGAAAGTAGGCTGTGAACAAGCTGACTTCTGTGCTGAAAGGAATTCAACTCCCTTCAGTGCTGCCAGGGAGCTCTGTAGGACTGTCATCATGATATCCCAGCCATTTCTTGATCAGCGCCAACTAGGGCCAGCTGATTAAAGAATCCTCCTGAAGAACTGACTCCAATTGTGAGAAAGTGAAGTGTCAACATTGAGAGTTCCCAGATCAGCTGTACGTCTGATATAGAAGAAAGGTTGATCTGCACAGTGAACAATGTGGTCAATTTCACATCTTCGATGCGCTCACTCCAGCTATGAAGACAATCCCTCCCTTCACTAGCTACCCAATCCTCAATGCCATCAGTGTGAGAGAGTGCGCATTGTTGTTCCTGTGAGTCCAGGTTGACTAGAAGCTGCCTGGTGCCTGTGCAAGCTGGATTCATATTTTGGTGAATTCAGCAGAAGATAGGGAAAGAATTTTTTTTACACCATTGGATCAAAAGCCAGGTCTATTGGGGCAAGGGTAACTCAGTGATACCTTGCAGTCCTTTGTGATCTGCACCTGCAAGTATGAGTACTCTGAAGCATTAATGAGATGCTATTCTAGTCGACAATAGACATAGCTGGAAAAAGGAAGCAAAAACCTATAATTGTGGTCACATAACAAGAGCCTCAGCAAGTGGGCAAAATGTCTACTTTAGCAACTGAAACAATCTGAGTGACATCCATTGGTTGCTTAATGACATCTCTTTTCAGAAAATCTAATCCTTTCAGGTCTGCACAATGATGAAAAAGTGCTGTTGCAATTTTTAAGCTCCCCAGTAATTTTAGTTTTGGATAATGTGACTAAAAGACCACAAACATTCACAGAATTTAATCCATGATTGAATGTCAGTCAAATTGTGGATTGCAGGGCTTACTGGTAGCTAAATGATCATTAAAATGGATTTGAAACAATTGCCAGTCTGCACTGTTAATGCTTTATTTCATTTTGGAAGGACTCCAGGCTTCACTGTGTGACTTTTGCCAAGAGAGAATCCAACAGGATGCATAGCAGACTGGCCCACGTTAATTATTGACCAATTGAAGTGTAGGGCACCAATGCGATGTGCCATGAACTGATAAGATGTAAGGATTTATGGCTCAAACTGTTCTATCAGCTGTGCCATCAGGAAAGCCTCTGTCTTTCACAGGGAGGAAAGGTCAAAGATCAATACTTCAGGTTCAATCTTTCTCTCACCGTCTAACAGAATAACAGTAGCACAGCTTGTGTAATTACTGTAGCCCTTTTTTGCAGAAACCTTGTTCCAACTGGGATGCCTGTGTAGTAAGGAAAAGTCAGCATCATCCCAGAGTGCTGCTTTCTCAGAGAGAGATGACTGGTTTAATCTGAGGGGAGGGGAGAGGTTGAGTAGGAGAGTCCTTTATGGTAACCTCAGCCAGTGTAGGAATTAAACCCACACTGTTGGCGTCACTCTGCATCACAAACTCAGCCGTCCGGCCAACTGACCCTGACTGTTTAATGAGGAGTTGTTAATGCAATAATACTCGAAGCTATCACTCCTGGCTCTCCAGTCTATCTTCCCATCTCCTCATCCATCACACTGGTGCCAACTGGAAGATCCTCCCTTAAGCTTCACGATTCCCTGACTTGCAAAGCCCTCTTCAAACAAGCTCCTACCTTTTTATTGGAGCACTTCATTGTGGAATTGTTGAAAAGTACAATGAACACACATCAGTCTGTGTAAAGAATGGACAAGTTATCATTTCGGCAAGAGCTGGAAGTTGTTAAGGGAAAACAGCAATTGAAAGGAAGCAGCACAGGTTAAGTGATGACCACATACATATCATATCCCACACAAACACACCTACCTTGTACAATTTTCTGCCAAGGGTGTAGACTACAATGTTGGATGGTGTTACCACAGAGTGCTGGGTTTACTTTACCTCTCAACCTGATCCCGTCCCCGTTCTTGGAAAATCAGGTCCAGTTACCCCATAATGCCAGTACGCCCTTGAAGGGAGACAAATGTGAGCTATAGTTGAGGTATGAAGGATGTTAAGGTGTTGGGGGAGTGCTGCCTAGTCCCTATGGGAAAGCCATATTCCTCTTCCTTCAGTTTCCATTCAGTTACATTGTCGTAGAACCAAGCCATGAAGCTCAGAAGGGGAGTGGGGCAGAGAATTTAAGTGGAGAGCTGCAGTCTTCAACTTGAACTTCTGCTGGGGTCAAAAGTTGTTCAGTCACCAGAAGTAATTTGGCTTTCCCCAGTCTGAAGTATATCACACCATGAACAGCAAATACCATAAACCCAACTGAGCTGAAGGAACTGCAGGTCTTGGAAGAAGCAATTGGGAGCAGGGCAAGTGTGGAGGGGGCGGTGTTGGGGGGTGGTTTGGGGTAGGGGGCTGGAGGTAGGGGAGGGGAAGGAGAGGTGTTGGGGGAAGGTGGATATGGTTGGGGATTGGAAGGAGGTTCCAGATGGTCTGGAGAGACTGAGCTCAGGTTCGGGTATGAGGGATGATGCAAAAGCAAATAGGCACAGAAACAGAGGGGTAGATTAAGAGCTCAGCACCATAGGAATTTGTTGATTTGCAATTGCAAGTTGCTCTTTGCTCATATTGGATGACTTTCTTCTCAGCTGTGAATCTGTTTTTAACAGTGTGTGGGGTGTTTATCAGCATTCCGCAGGTACTGATTGGTGTAACGGCTGCCCAGATTGTGCTTTGGGACTGTTTAACATACCTATTGCCAAATAAAACAAACTCCCACTGCACTGAGAAGAATTTTGTTTTCCTGGATCTAAAATGCTCGTTCCCCTCTTAGCAAAAATCTCGAATAATGTGAATTTGTCTTGGACTCCTTCCTAAGGAAAGATCATTGCCATAGGTGAACATCCAGGAAACTGGAAATTTGGCAAATCTTCTCCCCTATCCCAAAGGTAATTGAGCAGAAATTCATGGAAGGCAACATTAACGTCACAGGTTTCAATATTCAGCTGTGAGCAGATATATTCCACAGAAGATATTTCTGTTTCCCAGTTGTGCACTAGCCCCATACCCTAAGGTGTAAATAATCCTCTGCATGGGGGAAGATTTCCTCTCAACTCTACAGGAAGCACCAGGGTAAATACACTCAAGAGGAATCTTCAGCCCCTTCCAGAACTTTGTGCAAAAGAACCCAAGTTGATTTTTCACACAGTGAGTAGTTGGAGTATGGAATGCACTGCCTGGAAATGTGGTGGAGGCAGGTTCAGTTGAGGCATTCAACAGGACATTGGATGGTAATTTAGATAGCAATAGTGGGCAAGGGTGTCTAAGAGTCATAGAGATGTGCAGCATAGAAAACAGACCTTCCATCTGACTCATCCGTGCTGACCAGACACCCTAAATTAATCCAGTCCCATTTACCAGCATTTGGCCCATATCTCTCTGAACCCTTCCTATTCATTTACCCGTTCAGGTGCCTTGTAAATGCAGTAATTGTACCAGCCTCCACCACTTTCTCTGGTAGCTCATTCCATACACGCACCACCTTCTGTATGAAAAAGTTGCCCCTTTTAAATCTTTCCCCTCTCTCCTTAAACCTATGCCCTCTAGTTTTCAATTCCCCTAAACTGGGGAAAAGACCTCTAACCTTGAAAAGACCTTATCCATGCCCCGCATGATTCTATAAACCTCTATAGGTGTGGAGGAGAAGCAGGAGATTGGCTCAGTATGATGCTCCTTTGAAGAGGCAGTGCAAGCATGATGGACCAAATGGCCTCCTTCATTGGATTAACAGTGCTGTGATTCCAGAAGAACTATTCAACATGACACGAACTGACTTTCACAGAAGCTCACCCTTTGCCCCAGCTTTCAACTGTGAAAGTGTTGCTTAGTGCTCTTTACACTGAGAAACAGCAGTGCTTAGATTGAAAGTCTGGTCAATGTTGAACATTCCCAGGTCAGGTATGCTGCAGCTGTCCTGATAATAGACTTTTAATGACACAGTAAATGCAAGCTGCTTATTTTCCACCATTTTCCCCAAAACATTGTCTGACATGCAAATGTAACTTTAAGGACTAGGCAAAACTAAATTGGATTTTGATCAAATTGAAACGAAAACCCAGCCCTCCGGGATTAAGGAAGAAAGTGATTTCCTCCTTATTTCACATTTTATATCCTTCCGAAATTCCTTCCTTAGTGTCACGAACTATTGTCTTGAATTGTTTTACAATATTGTGTCAATTGTGGCCTGAAGTCTTTATCTTGTAGAATCATAGAGTCATACAGCTTGGAAAGTAGACCCTTCAGTCCAACCAGTCCATATCGACTACTATCCCAAACTCAACTAGTCCCACCTGCCTGCGCTTGGCCCAAATCTCTCCAAAGATTTCTTATTCTTGTACTTATGTAAATGTCTTTTAAGGAATGTAACTGAACCTGCATCCACCACTTCCTCCAGAAGGTCATTTCATACACAAACCACTCTGTGTAAAGGAAGTTGCCCCCATGTCTTTTTTTAAATCTTTCTCCTGTCATCTTAAGAACATGCCCCATAATCTTGAACTCCCCCCAACCAGGGCAAAAAACACCTGCCATTCACCTTATCTATGTCCCTCATGATTTTTTAAACCCATGCTTCAATAAAAAAAGTCCCAGCCTAGCCTTATAAGTCATTACCTTCCATACCCGGCAACATCCTGGTAAACATCTTTGCAACCCTCTGCAGCTTGAAAATATCCTTATAATGTTCTTCTTCCATTAGTTTCTATATAAACTTGTTTCATTAATCAACATATAACAATAGACAATAGGTGCAGGAGTAGGCCATTCGGCCCTTCGAGCCAGCACCACCATTCGTTATGATCATGGCTGATCATCCACAATCAGTATCCTGTTCCTGCCTTATCCCCATAACCCTTGATTCCATTATCTATAAGAGCTCTATCCATCTCTTTCTTGAAAGTATCCAGAGACTTGGCCTCCACTGCCTTCTGGGGCAGAGCATTCCATATATCCACCACTCTCCGGGTGAAGAAGTTTTTCCTCAACTCTGTTCTAAATGGCCTACCCCTTATTTTTAAACTGTGGCCTCTGGTTCTGGACTCACCCATCAGCGGAAACATGCTCCCTGCCTCCCGAGTGTCCAATCCCTTAATAATCTTATATGTCTCAATCAGATCCCCTCTCATCCTTCTAAACTCAAGTGTATACAAGCCCAGTCGCTCCAATCTTTCAACATATGATAGTCCCGCCATTCCAGGAATTAACCTCGTGAACCTACGCTGCACTCCCTCAATAGCGAGAATGTCCTTCCTCAAATTTGGAGACTAAAACTGCACACAATACTCCAGGTGCGGTCTCACCAACGGCCCAACCTCACTTTTCTCTTTGCGCCAGTCTCCCTAAGTTGGCTGTTTCTTCAGTTCTCTGGCATTTTGCCTATTCATAGAATCCAAACAGTGTGGAAACAGGCCATTCAGCCCATCAAGTCTGCACCAACTCTCCAAACAGCATCCCACCCCCTCTCTCTGTAACCCTGCATTTCCTATGGTTAATCCAGCTAGCTGCATGTCCCTGGACACTATAGGCAATTTAGCATGGCCAATCCATCTAACCTGCACATCTTTGGACAGTGGGAGGAAACCAGAAGTCCCGGAAGTAGACCTGGGGCGAAAGTGCAAACTCCACACAGACTGTCGCCCGAGGCCGGAATTGAACCCAGGTCCCTGGCACTGTGAGGCAGCAGTGCTAACCATTGAGCCACCATACTATCCTCAAAAGTGTTGCCAGGTGTTTATGTTAGGACGTAACATTGAAATTTGATCAACTTGTGCATTCCATTCAGTTTGTTGTATTATCATTGCTATTTGAGGCACTACAGGGTTAATGTCATCTGGAAAGCTTTTAAGGATATTGCTGCTGTGAAGAGGAAGCAGAAGTGAGCGTAGGAGACAGCTCTAGATGGCCCTATTGAATTAGTGCATCATAGAGTTAAATCCCAGACAGACAGAACTTGAGGATTCAGTCTGCACCACAGGAATCCAAAAAATCATTCAGTCTTTGTATCATGTTATTTTATTAAGTTTTTCTTTATCCTTTACATTGGCATTACTGGCAAAGCCAGCTTTTTTTGCCCTTCCCCAATTGCCCTCGAATTGAGTGGGTTGCTAGGCCATTTCAGAGGGCATTTAAGAGTCGACTACATTTCTGTGGGGCTGGAGTCACTTGCAAGGACCGGCAGACTTCCTCTGTCAAAGGGTGTTAGTGAACCAATTGAGTTTGTACAACAATTGATGATCGTTGTCATGGTTACCATTACTGAAACTAGTTTTATATTTCAGATTTCCTAATTGACTTCAAATTTCACCAGCTGTTGTGGTGGGATTTGAACCCATGTCCCCAAAGCATTACCCAGGGCCTCTGGATTACTACACCAGCTGGAGCAGCTTAATAAACTAAAGCACTATGAAGCCAATACTGGGGTTTCAATGCAGCAAAAGGCTTTGTAACCCACTTCATCTGATCTCAGACCAGACTGAATGTTCGCTGTATTGTGCAGCTATTACACAAGTCAGGAATTCTAATGATTGGGATCCAAGCAGCAAGAAGTTTAGATAGTCAGCCAGCCATCAGTAAACAGGCTGCTTCATCTTAAAACTACGGCCACAGATAAGATAATTCATACCATGAGTTTTAGAAATTTGGAGAGGAACAAGATGAGGCATTAAAAAACAGATATTGTCATAAACATCTGATGGTATATTAAGTATATTGACATGGTCCACTGTGCAACAAGGCTATCATGTAATGCATGAACCAGGAGCAGCATAATGTCATTTGGCCCTTCAAGCCTGCTCCATCATTCACTAACATCTTGCTGGTCACCATTTTAATGAATAAGCTGCTTGTTTTGAATGTGTTAGTGACCTCCCTCCAAGCTTCCTGGATCTGTTGGGCAGAAGTTCTTTGTGCCACTGTACAGATTTGAAGTAGAGCAACCCCAGTATCTGGTTGAGAGCAGATAAGCAGAAACTAACTGAGCAGCGTCTCGCAGAAGCACTGGGAGCTGAGTCAGTCTGGGAAACGGAACAATGCTGCAACAGGATGAATGCTGGGTTAAAAAAACAAATATTTTTTAGGAACAGGAGAAAGCTACTTCCTCTGAGCTTCACCCTTTATTCCGAACTTCTGGAATTTTGAAAATCAGTGTCCCTTGATGTGCGGACCTTTCACTTTGGTGCATAGTTGGCTGAAGCAGCCTAGTCAATTCCAGTTTTAAAGTCTTGCAAAAACATCAGTTGGAACATCCTAAAAGCCTTCTCTCTAACAGAACAAAAGGCTGCTCTTAACCTTCCCCCACAACTTCAACTGGTCACACCTAAAGCTATCTCTTATGGTCACTTCTACATCTTCTGAAGGACAGTAATATCCTTAAGTAATGCCCACTATTCCAGATTGGATTAATCATGCATTACCTCAGACAACAATAAACATACTCCTTTGATTATCCAACCCTGTCAGCAACACACCACAAAACTCAAATGTCATTAGTTCAAAATCCAAATTCTAAACTAAATGATATTAAAATATGTAAAGCTCTCAAACTTTACATCACCGTAACATGATGTGTATTTTACATCCCCTTATCCTCTGTAACCAATTTAAGACAGCTTAATGCAATCAATATCTAGCAAGTCCAGATTAATTTTCACTTCCACAGTTCTGAAATCCTTCGCTCAAACACAATGATTCTACTTTGAGTAGGACTGGTAATGGCCCACAAAACATGCTATGAGAGTTGGATTTTCCTCATTTGGACCGTGAGTGGAGAATGGTCAGTTGGACATGTGAGACCAAGGCTGTTAGTCCCATTATTTTCTATTTTGTTAACTAATGACATTTGAGAAAAGTGAAGCAAATAGGGTAAATTTGATACAGGAAGATAAATAATATGAAAGCGAGATTGTACAAAGAAAAACACAGAGAGGAAACTTAAAAATTGTAAAACAAAAATTTAACTGCTATGGCATGTTCAATTCAAGAAGTCTCTGTTCCCTGGCCACAAGCTTTTTGGGCTTTTATTCTCTAATAAAGGGGAGCACATTTAACACGGCAGTATTTTGCAGGTATTGGAGTTGAACCGGAGGCACTTTACCTGTACGCATTTACATCTGTAACACCATTTCTGAATGATCCAGTATAAGTACGGTAGAAATTGGTGATTGTTAGAAACCGTGTGAACCCCTTCAGAGTATCCAAGTTTGTGTTGGTACATATCCTAGCTAAAGGTCACAGTTTCCATTTTAACTTAGCCAGGTGGTTGCCATGGTGCTTTTTGGTGGGTGACCTGTGCCAATCACTTAAGGTTCTAACTTGTATTTGTGGGAGCATTGGAATGGTTGATGTACATCAAGTAATCCTGCGAGCATTGCATTCTGTGAGATCTTCAGACAATAATCTACTGGGTGCATTCAAAATGCTTTCCCTCAAGCACTCCTGCAGCATAGCCATTGAACTCTTGTGATGCAATAGTGATGCCTGTGCATCTGGGAAGATGTAGCATAACTGCCAAAGGCGCAGTAACTTGCAGTTTCCCCCATTGCTAGCACATGATGCAGGAGTGACTCACTTCATACCATGGGTCATGGGAAATAGCATAGCATGAGGATGGAAGGTTCCAGTACCTGTTGTGTTGCATTTGCAACATGGAGACCCACAGACGCAGCTTATTGTGAAACGTGAACGTACAGTCCAGGCACAAAGGGTTGAATGGCCTGCTTTTGCTCCTGGTTTTTTTAACCGCTCATGAAATTTGGACGTTACTGGCTGGGCCGGCATTTAATGCCCTTCCATAGTTGCCCTTAAGTAGCCATTAGTGAGCTGCCTTATTGAGCCACTGCAGACCATGTGCTGTGGATAGACCCACGATGCCATTAGGGAGGGAATTCCAGAATTTTGACCCAGCGACAGTGAAGGAACAGCAATACATTTCCAAGTCAGGATGGTGAGTGGCTTGGAGGGGAACTTGCAAGTGGTGGTGTTCCTATGTATCTGCTGCCCTTGTCCTTCTGGATGGAAGTGGTCATAGGTTTAGAGGGTGCTGCCAAAGGATCTTTGGTGAATTTCTACAATGCATCTTGTAAATGATACACACTACAGAGAAACGTCTTGTGTCTGATAATATTTACTATCTACTATATATGTCATCCCTGCCACCAATGTGCCCTCAGCAACCTGTTTCTCTCCAGTCCACTATGTTTAGGTGTAGTCCTGATATCCACAATTGGGGTTGAGGGAACCTGTCCTATTGTGGAGCCTTGGTCAGGGAACACTGGGGAGCATTTTGTAGGGGTCAAAATCCTGGAATTCCCTCCCTAAGGGTATTGTGGGCTAACCTACAGCATATGAACTGCAGCAGATCAAGAAGGCAGCTCACTACCACCTTCTCAAGGACAACTAGGGATGTGCAATAAATGCTGGCCCGCACATGTCCTACGAGTGAATAAAAAAAACACGAGAAAAAAGACTTAACCAAAAAATGGTAAGATTCAGACCCATCATTCTATTTCTTTGTCCATCACATTGAATACCCTTGGATTAACATTCATGACTCAACAGAGTTCTCACAACCTTTTGAAACAAATTCCTTTCTCCATTTTTCCCCGAAAGTGGAAATCTCCTGCTGTGCCTTACAAAGCAGATAACACTTCTGGCTGACTTACAGCCCATGATCTAGAAACAATCTTCAGGCAATCTGAGACATCAGTCACGTTTTGTTCAAGACTGGAATATTCCTGCTTTGTAACTCTTCACCCCTGAATATACTTGTTGCAATAGTGTCCTGGTGCCAATAGTCTGAGCCAGGGGTCGTCATTAAATTGTTTTCACAAGTGGTGTCTCTGTGTAAGGGCTCACTGTCAACAGTTGTAAGCTTTGGCTTTGAGCTTTAGTTGTCCGTATGGATTTCTCAGGAGCCATTGTAAATTAAATTTGATCAGTTAGGCAATGTTTTCAAGGCTGGCACCTTAAACACAAACATTCTCTTGTGTTCATAAGAGTCTCTCGAATATCAAATTAATTCAGTTTTGGCCCTATCTGATCCAGTTGGTTCATTCCCATGTGAACACCACAGCTATTTATCTCTTTCCCAGTGTTTAAAAACTGACCTAAGCTGACGATCAAATTCTATTTCAGTTGTGTTACAGGAGTATCTGAATGACTCCCCAAGTTTTGATCCACCCTGTCCTTTAGTGAGTCTGAGGCACAGCTTATAGAATGTGGAAGACGACTCTGTGCTCTGGTTTACAAGTGAAAAACATTTAAGATTTTTCAGGCTAAAAGGTTGTTTCCCCTTGTGGGACAGCTGAGGACCATAGGGCATAATCCCTAAGTAAGGGATCACTCATCTAAAACCTAGATGAGGAGAAATTCCTACTTTTGGTGGGGTGTGGGTAATGAATCTGTGGAATTATTTGCTGTAGAGCCTGGATCATTAAAAATATCAAATGCTGAGATTGACAGATTTCTAATCATTAAGGGAGCCAAGGGTTGTGGGGAAAAGGACAGGAATGGAGACTTGAGAATTGTCAAATCAGTCACGATATCATTGAATGGCAGATAAGCTGGGAGGGGCTGAATGGCCTACTTCTGTCCTACATCTTTTGGTGGATCTAGCAGATTGACCACGATGAAGGTGACAGAAGTGTGGTCATGGGGAACCAGCTGCTGGCCAGTGACACACGGAAGAAGGCAACAGGAATCTGTCCTCACCCTCCTGTAATTGTCGTTTCAGTCGTATCTGGGATTGGGATTGGTGCAATCTGCTGGAGCCTGTCTATCAGTAAACATTACCTTTTCCTGAACATTATCTTCTGACTATGTACAACACAGGACTTTGCTCAAGGCTTCTGGATACAGCCGTCTCATAGCCATGTGATCTAACCTCACTGCTAATGTAGACCTATTTACATATTAACATTAACTCTTTACGCTACATTTTCCCTGTGTGTCAGATTTCATTCAGTATCTTATTGACATTATCTGACAGAAACCATCTCACGATTCCCCTTTCCCTAATCACAGGTGATCAGTACAAACAGTTCTCTTTAAGACAACAGGGTGAAGAGGGTTAGCACCACTGGTAAATACCTTTCTCATTATGGATGCTGGAGCCAGAACTCAAATAGAAAGGTCACCCACTGTTGCTGTTCAGAAAGTTTGGAGGGTGACATTTGCAAACATCACTTGCTATGGCACTTAGACATTAACAATACCTTTTCAGTAATGGCACCGGTGACTGGACAGTTTAGGGGCCTCCTAACAGTCTTGACATGCCAAACAGATGCAAAAGCTTCAGAGATAGCAGGAACTGCAGATGCTGGAGAATCTGAGATAACAAGGTGTAGAGCTGGATGAACACAGCAGGCC
>JAHRHZ010000070.1:16317250-16351010 GCA_024137785.1 Ginglymostoma cirratum
AACCCTTTTCTGAAGAAGGGTCTAGGCCCGAAACGTCAGCCTTCCTGCTCCTCTGATGCTGCTTGGCCTGCTGTGTTCAACCAGCTCTACACCAAAATGCAAAGGCTTGCCTGTTGAGAGGGCAGTGTGCACTTTTGAAATGAAACATTTTATCCAGTGGTGTGTCGAAAGTCGAGAGGGTGTTTGAGTCAGCACTCCTGTGTTGTATCAGGGATCTCAAAATGCAGTCACCATCATGAACTACACAGACCAGCAGTTAGAAAGAAGAAATGACTCTCATTTCAGCTTTCATGAGCTCAAGACATTCTGACATTGTGAGCCAATTAACTGCTTTTGCAATGTAGTCACTATTTTGTGCAGGTTTGGTTTCATTATCTGAGCAAAGGTGTTCTGGCTATGGAGGGAGAGCAATGAATGTTTGCCAGATTGATTGCCAGATGAAGACAGACTTTTTTATGTATTTGTTCATGGGATGTGGGGCGTCACTGGCTAGACAGCATTTATTGCCAACCCCGAATTGCTCAGAGGCAGTTAAGAGTCAACCATGTTGCTATGGGTCTGAAATCACATGTAGGCCAAACAAGGAAAGGATGGCAGATTTCTTTCTCTAAAGGACATTAGTGAAACAGATGTGGATTTCCTGACAATCAGCAATGGTTTCATGGTCATCATTAGACTCTGATTTCCAAATTATTATTGATTTCAAATTGTACCATCTACCATGTTGGGATTTGAACCCAGGTCCCCAGAACATTACCTTAGTCTCTAGATTAATAATGTAGCGATAATACCACTAACACCATTGCCTACCTTGGATCGGTTAAGGCTTTTGGATCAGTTAGGATTATATTCATTGAAGTTAAGAAGAATGAAGGGGAATCTCATAGAAACCTTACAGGATTAGACAGGATCTTACAGGATTGGACAGGGTAAATGCAGTAAGGACGTTCTTGAAGACTTGGCAGTTCAGAACCAGCAGTGACAGTGGATGTAGGATGGGCCATTCAGGACTGAGATAAGAAATTCCTTCACCCAGAAAATAGTTGAGGCCAACACTTTGAATGTTTACAAGAAAGAGTTAATTGTAATTCTTAAGGATAAAGAGATCAAAAGTATTGGGAGAAAGCAGGAAGAGGGTACCGAGTTGGGTAATCCGCCGTGATCATATGGAATGGCCTCTTCCTGTTTGTTTTTTCTATATTTCTATGATATACAGGAAGGTGGCAGGCAATTTGTGCACAGGAAGTTCCCAGAAACATCAGTGTGATCATTGTTAAGGGAGAATTATTGCCCAAGGCAAGTATTTGCCAGCTGTTCTTCAAATTAATGCCGTGGGATCTTTGTCAACGACCTGAAAGGGCTAGAGATGCCTTGGTTTTCCATCTCATCTGAAAGGCAGCACTGCTGACAGTGAAGCACTCCCTCACTACTGCACAAGATATAAACCTGGATTTTGAGGTCAAGTTTGTGAAGTGACAGGAGAGCATGCTACCAACCAAGCAATTCAGTTATTGAGGCATTATTCCACAGTGATTGGGAAATTTGTAAATAATGAACTGGGGACAAGGTTAACCCAGCTAATTATGCAACTTTAATCTTTTTTTCCCTCTGGAGGGTGACCTTCAGCTCCCATTTATGACCACCCTCCTTCACTGTGTTTTTTGGAGTGGAAGACTGTGTGGAATGAGAATTTTTGATTTGCACCATTCTAAATAATTGTTCGACTATTTTGTTCCCACTCCAAGCTTTCCCTTAATGCTGAGGTGCTGCCTCGTTTGATTATATGCTCACAGCCAGCTCTCTGGCCAGCTTCCTTGTGGGCTTGGACTAACTTAAATGAGAGAAGGGAGTTTGCACAAGGTTTGACTCGGAAAAGGTGGGGCTTTAGTATCTCGTCATCTCTCTGTGTAACTTGTTCTGAGCTGAATGGGCAAGAAAGACAGCACAAGGTTTTTGTGAGTTTTCCTGAGAAGCGGCTAAATTTCCACAAAACCCATGGTGAAGTTCTGCTGCGAAGTGATCGGAAATGTCAGGAAATGGATTTGAATTCAATTAATCCCTGTCCAATTATCTCCTTGCCCTGATAAGGAAGCTGGGCAGTCCTATGTAAGGATAGGAAGACGTTCCAATCACCCTATGATGGTCTGAATTAATTTGGCCTTCATTGCAAGAGAATTTGAGTATGGGGAAAGGAAGTCCTACTGCAGCTGTACAGCGCTTAGGTCGGACCACGCTGGAGTATTGTGGACAGTTTTAGTCCTCTTAGCCTAAGAAAAGATTTATTTGCCACAAAGGGAAGGCAGTAGAAATTCACCAAAATGATTCTGAGATTTTAGGCTTGTCACATGTATAGCAACTGAGTCAACAGGGCCTGTATTTACTGGAGTTTAGAACAATGAGAGAGGATCACAGTGAAACACACAAAATTCGACAGCACTAGAGAGATCTAATGCAGGAATGGTGACTTCCCCCTCACCCAGCTGAGGTTTTGATCTTAGGATACGTGGTAGACCATTTTAGATGGAGTTAGGACACATTTCTTCACTCCGAGTGTGCTGAGCCTACAGAATTCTCTACAATAGAGGCCAAGTCTCCGAATATATTTAAGAAAGAGATTTCTAAAGGCTACAGGTGTCAAGTGGTATGGGGAGAGAGCAGGAGTATGGTGTTGAGACAGAAGGTCATCAGCACTCATGTTGAAAGGGCTCAATGGGCCAAATGGCCTACTCCTCCTACTTTCTATGTTCCTATGTAAGGAAGCGTGCAGGAATGATTTCCCACTGTTCGTTTGCTCCTATTGTCTTGAGTGACAGTAGGATGGAGGCTCAAAAGCAAGACCTAGAGAGGGTCTCCAGCCCTGAATCTTGGCCTGCATTTCCCTCAGAACTTCATACCGGTAGCTTTTCCTTTAAATCAGCTCTCACACAGAGCACATTTGCTATAATTCCTTCACTTTAAAAGCAGTATTATTCTCATCAACTTTTCCCAGATACACCGATGGGGTTGGCTGCTAAATTAGACGTTGGCTTGCAGAATGTTTTTAATGGGTAGCTTTGAAATGTCACACTCCTGGCATGGGTGCTTCTCCATCAGATAGTACATCTTGGAAATGTAGTGTTCTGCCAACACATGTGGAAAATGACACACTACCTTTACCTCAATTTCTAGCAAACATTCTAGTCAGATAACGGCAATCAGCTAGAAAGTTCATTTTATACTGGAGCTACAATCCACTGCCTAATAGAAAGTGTCAGTAGTAGAGAGTGCTGGAGTACTGGAAAGTGGTCAAGGCCTTTTTAGGAATCCATTTGTCTTTAGGTATATGCAAGACATCGGTTCAAAATAAATTGCTAGATAAAATTTGTTACTGTTTCTCCAAAAGTGTGTTTCAATATTTGTTGGTGGACCCTAACAGGCCCCATTAGAAATATTGACAGTGTCAGTAACTCCCTGCACATATTATATTTCTTTTATGGGATGTGTGTTTTGCTGGTTAGGCTACATAGTAACCCAATTCAGTGGCTTTCCCTTGCAAATATCGATACCATCCCAGGGATCCTCTGTCCTCCTGTCACATAGGTTCAGTTATAATGGAGGAAGCAGTACTTGTCTTTAAACAAGAAATAGTACAACATAATTTTAACCTACTCTTTGAAAAGAGCTGCACAGTAGGATAGTGGAAGCATGTTCAACAGCAGTTTTTCAGAAAGGAATCGGAGGAATATTTAAAGGTGGAAAATATTGAAAAATTTGCAGGGAATTGAGGAAAGACAGAATGAGGGGAGGGAGAATAGCTGGGCTGTCCTTCAGCACAGATGAGCCAAATTACATCTTTCAGTGCTGCATGTTTTTGTGTTTGACTATTTTCTACCTGTCCAGTTGATAATCTCGTGGGGTGGATTAGAACTCTGGTTTTACACCCCATCCAATATGTTAGTAGATTCCAAGTCAGTGGGAAATATTGAAATCAGGACAACTGTATCTTCTTTTATGGGAAGAGTTTGGTGATTCCCTTAGCCTTTCTTCCAGTCTCACCGCGCGCCTAGGTAATCCACACAATATATATGTGCGCAGACTTTGAACAGTCCCACCTATTTCTTGTTAACTTTAAATCAAGACATTAACAAACCAAAGAAAGTAGTTAACCAGACATGAGCGCAATATTTCTCTTAGCCAACTTCTGCAAAGAATAAATGCTGTAGAAATGTAAAACCTTCATTGCGCCTGATCTTACTAGTTTCCTGATGGGTAAATGAGATTAAAATTGTTCTCAAGCAGATATTAAAACAAATTTGAAGCGGTCTTGTAGCGTAGTGGTAGAGCCCACCTCTGGACCAAATGGGGTTTAAATCACACCTGTCCAGAAGGTATGTATAAACAGTTGACTTTCTAATTAATAATAAATAAATAGGTGAAAAAAGAAAGAGTTTGGCAGGTAGAAAATTGAGACCCATATATCATTCCCTTGTTGCCGCCCTCAAGTTCTCAAAACCAATGTTGAAAACTGTGTGGTAAACTCCATATGGTATAAATATTTTCTTTAATATTTTTCTTTAAGGGTCCTCATCTCTTTGAGAAGGTGGTGAATGGGATATTTTTGATTGCTTCCTGCCCCCGCAGGATTGTTTAAATGCATTGTATTCTCATTAGATTGCATTCAGCTTTTCTCCCCATTCTGAGCTTTGCTGACATCTTTTCACAAATCTGTAACTCCTGCAACAGCTTTGAATAGACACCAGTGAGATAATGGAAAAAGTCTTGTGTTGTCACTGTTAATTAGTTCATGTTCTTGGCCAACATTGTGTTTACTGTCATTTTGCGTATAATTTATCATCTGTTAATAATTCTGAACAGAAGAAATGTAACTGCCCTAAACTCAGTCATTAGGCACTCACTCTACCAGAAGTCTGGACTGACTCTGGGGTTGTATGAGAATTCTCTACAGTGAAACATTAGCCAAAATGAAAGGTGGTGAAAATTCTGCTTGCATTCACAGGACCAGATTACGAGCCGTGATTAATAGCCTGTTTGTAGAAGCTGCTGATGAACAGAGTGTAATATTAAAAGCAGGCTGCTAAACATGTGCTACATTGAAGTGAATGTATTTTTCCTTAGGTCAAGAATTTTAATGAGAAAAGAACAATACCATAGTTAGTGCAATAATGGGAGATAATTGCACAGAATGCAAGACTGAAATTAAATGTACAGACAGTAAACTGGGAAGCTAAGTATACTAGACACCAACAGAACATATATCTTGTGTAGCTACTTTGTTTAATATAAAGTCATTGAGTCATACAGCATGAAATCAGACCCTTTGGTCCAACTCACCTGTGCTGACCAGACATCCCAATCTAACCTAATCCCATTTGCCAGCATTTGGCCCACATTCCTCTAAACCCTTCCTATTCATGTACCCATCCAGATGCCTTTTAGATGTTGTAATTGTACCCACCTTAACCACTTCCTCTAGCAGCTCATTCCATACACTCACCACCCTCTGTGTGCAAAAGTTATTCCTCAGGTCCTTTTCAAATCTTTCCCCTCTCACCTTAAACCTATGCCAACTAGTTTTGGACTCCCCCAACCTAGGAAGAAGACCTAGGCTATTCACCCTATTCATGCCCCTCATGATTAGCAGAATCTACCAATATCAAGAAAGTTTGGAAAGTATTGATGAGACTGGGTTAAGCAATGATCACGGGAATTGAGTGAGATATTTCAGTTCTTACTTCTGGGGTTGAATAATAGAAGGAAATAGCACTGAAGGATCCCATTTGGCCCATTGTGTGTGTGCTGGCTCTTTCAAATTAAAATTTGATTCCAATTCCAATTAAATTCATTAAAGACATTCCAATTAAATCCACTCCCTAGCTCTTTATATAGAAGATAGGAGTAGACCATTCAAACCCTTGCACATGCTCTGCTGTTAAATATGAACACGGCTGATCATAGAACTCAATTCCACCATCCCCCATATCCCCTGATCTCTTTAGTCGTAAGAGCTATAGCTACCTCCTTCTTGAAAACACACAATGTTTTGGCCTCAACCACTTTCTGTGATGGTGAATTCACAGGCTCATCACTCTGGCTGAAGAAATTTCTCTTCATCTCAGTACTAAAAAATTTACCACTTATCCTTAAAGTATGACCCATGGCCTTCTGGACTCCCCCAGCATTGGTAGCATCCTTCCTGCACCTAAGCCTCTACACATGGTCTGTCATTTCTTTCACTTTTCACACATTTATGCGCATTCTTTTTGAATGTCTTTATTGAACCTGCTTCGATCATCCTTTAGATGGTTCATTCCAGGTCACTACAACTTGCTATATAGAAACATTTTTCTGCATGACATCTTTAATTCTCGTCTCAATTGTCTTAAAATCTGGATCTGGCTACCAAAAACAAAATCATATGGCTGGTTGGAAGGTCACTCATTCATTGAGATGGCTTTGACTAGCCTCTGCTTGCTTAGCACTATCAAGAAGAACTTGCAAAGAAATAACCTGCTCACTGATGTTCAGGTTGACTCCTACCAGGGCCACTCAGCTCCTGACCCTATTACAGCCCTGCCTCAAACACAGACAGAAGAGCTGAACCCTTGAGATGAGGTGAGAGTAACTTCCCTTGACTTTAAGGCAGCATTTGACTGAACAAGGAGCGTCAAGGAGCCCCAGGAACACTGGAGTCAATACCATTCCGTATTTCATAAGGAGTGGGGATGTTCTCTGATGAATGTACAGTGTTCAGCCCCATTCACACTGCAGTCCGTGACCATTTGCAACAGGATTCAGGCAATATCGAAGTTTGAACTACTAAGTGGCACAAAGAACACGGAACAGTACAGTACACGAACAGGTACTTTGACCCACCAAGATTGCTCCGATATGTGATGCCTTTTTAAACTAAAAACCTTCTGCCTTTACGCGGTCTTTATCCCTCTATAACCTGCTTACTCATGTAATTGTCAAGATGCCTCTTAAATGTTGCTATTGCATCCGCCTCCACCCCCTCCTGTGGCAACGCACTCCAGGGACTTATCACTCCCTGTGTAAAATAAAACCCTGCCACTTACATCTCCTTTAAACTTACCCCTTTTTACCGTAAACCTGTCTCCCCTAGTAATTGGCCTCCTGAGTGCCCACATCCAATAAAAGAGAATCTAACCATTGCTCCTTGATCTTAAATGGCGTTACCATTGCTGAATTCCCCATTGTCAACTTGCTGTGCATTTCCTTTGACCAGAAACTAAGCCTAGAACCTTACACCAGAACCTGGACTAACCCTTTCAGTATAGTGGCTACAGGGGCTGGTCAGAGGCTAGGAAATCTGTAGCAAGTAACTTGCCGCCTCACTCCCCAATGCCTGATTGTTACCTTACCATAGTCAGGCGAGTGATAAAATACTCCCCACTTGTCTGGATGAGTGCAGCTCCAACAATACTCCAGAGACTTGTCATCATCCAGGTTAAAATAATTCATTCATTGGCACCCCCTCTAACCCCTTCAACATTCATTTCCACCATAACTGATGCAGTCTGGTAGCAGTGTGAACTGTCTGAAAATACATGGCAGTACTTTTCCTTCAGAAGTACTTTCCAAACCTGTGACCTCAACTAAAAGGACAAGGAAAGCTGATGCATAGGAAAACCATCAGCTGCAAGTTCCCCTCCAAGTTGCACACCATCCTGACTTGGAAGTAGATTGCTGTTCTTTTATCGTCGCTGGGTCAAAATCCTGGAATTTGCTTTCTAACTTGTAGGTGTACTGCAGCAGTTTAAGAAGACAGCTCATCACCACCTTCTCCAGGACAACTAGGAATGGGAAATAATTGCTGGCTCAGCCAGCAACATCCAAATCCTGTAAACTGAATTTAAGAAAGCAGTAAAATAAAATGCACAGTTGCTGTTTTATACCACACAAGCAGCCGTCCTCAACTGTTATATGTAACTTAAAACTCTGAATTATTTAGATGCTTTTAGAGAGAAGGTATAGGGTGACAGCTGTTTGACTGAACACGTCAAGATCCATTTTAGGTCGAATTTTGACCAATGCCACAAATTATTTGCACCCAACAGCAAACCATTCTGCCCAACACATCAATCTTGGTGTTTATGCTCCTTGTGAGCATCCTATTCAATATCCTGTGTGTTTTCCTGTCTCTCCATATCCATCTAACTTTATTTCTTTCTTTGATACTCTCATCCAGCTTTCTTTTAATGCATCTAATGGATTCATTGTCAGCCACACCGTGTGTGTCTCAATATCCTCTTCATAAATGAAGTCCTCCTGCAATCCTCAGTGTGTTTATTAGCGATTATTGATTGGCCTCCAGTTTTGGACTGGCCTACAAATGGAAATATCTCAAACACTGCCCTTTGCCCTATCGTTTTCCCAGTATACCCTATCAATCCCCAACATAATTATGAAGGCTTTCATTGGATCCTCTTCAGTATTCAGTTTTCCAGAGTAAAGAGTTCCAACCTTGTTTTATATTTATTTCATTTTAAATCTTAAGAAGAATTTCCACCATTACTGTTAATACTAAAGTCAGGTAACAGCTGTCAACATGAAAGATGACATTAATGAACACATTGCTATCAAAATCAATACCTATTTCACATCAACTCAGAAGGTCTGGCAGCATCTGTGAAGAAAAAAATCAGCGTTAACGTTCCTCAGGACCTATTCTAAGGAAGGGTCACCGGACCCGAAATGTTAACTCTTATCTTTTCTTCACAGATTCTGCCAGACCTGCTGAGCTTTTCCAGCAACTTCTGTTTTTGTTCCTGATTTATAGCATCCACAGTTCTTTCGGTTTTTACCTATTTCATGTCTTTGAACACACAGCCAAACTTTCAGCCACAGGCTGATCCCAGCCTCATCTTCTCCATGCCTACTTGTGCCATTACATTCCCTCATCTTCTAACAAGTGAACCCATTGGTTTAGAAAGACTAGATAAGCCAAATGCCACTGAAATCACAAATGGCTAGAGAAACTCGACAGATCGGGCAGCATCTATGAAAGCAGAGCCAACATTTCAGGCCCAGTGACTCTTCCTCAGAACTGCAGAACTGTATAATGGTACCCTTAGACTGAGATCAAATTTCTTTTCACCCAAAAAGATAGCTAAAAAGAAACTTATGATGTTTCTTCCAAAATTCTTAAGTTGAAGTAATATTACTGAGTTACTCAAATAAATTAAAAGTTGGCATAATGATGTGGAAATAAAACTGTACAATCAACCCATTCCATTATGTTCACTTCTTGCTCTGAAATTTGTCAGCTGAAGGGAATTTGCAATAAGACATTAAAAATGAATAAGTTGGCAACATCACTTGTGGAACAAAAAATTTTACCAGACTCAAATCTGTGTCTCTTTTGATATGCTAAGTGCTCCTGGCACCAGAGAGGTGTCTAATTTCACTGCGTCTGGTTAACACTGACTTTATAAACGCCATCCAATATTCATCACTCCCAGCTTTCAGCCTCTGCCTGCATTTACCATGGTGACTATAATTCACAAGAGGCTTCAGTAGCTGTAAAGTACATTGGGAAGTTCTGACAGAGCATGGACCAATGAAATGACCAGGTTGCTTCTTTCATGAGCCCCGAAGCTTTATCATAGACTCAACCAAATCCAATTGATCTTGTCAGAGCAGTTTGGCAAAACCACAACCTAACCTTCTAAACTACTCAGAAAAATACTGAATATTCATCCAACCTCAACTAACTTATAGAAACAGCGATCGGGACATTTATAGATCCCTATGTGAATTTGTTTCAACTACCTTTTTCTGCATTCTGGAAATGCTCATTCTCCTGTGAACTCAATCATAAATTTACACTTATCTAGAGTCATACAGCACAGAAATGGACCCTTCAGCCCCCTTGCCTGTTGGAATTGAATACATCCACTCTGAATTGCCTTTATTGAATTTCACCTATTCAATGTTATGTTAAGAAAATCTTTTCATTTTCAAGTTGTACTGGTTTCTTTGTTTACTTCACAGGTTGGTTCAACTTCATCTTAAAGGAGCATATTGTGAAGTCATAGAATTGTACAGCACAGAAACAGACCATTAGGTCTAACTTGTCCATGCCAACCAGATACTCTACACTAATTTAGTCCCATTAACCATCTTTTGGCCCATATCTGTCTAAACCTTTCCTATTCATGTACCCATCCAGATGCCTTTTTAAATGTTTTAATTGTACCAGCCTCCACTTTCTCCTCTGGCAGCTCATTCCAGACATGCACCACTGTCTGCATGAAAAAGTTGCCCCTTAGATCCCTTTTAAATTGTTCCTCTCTCTCCTTAAACCCGTACTCTCTAATTTTGGAATCCCCATTCTTGGGGAAAAGAACTTTCCCACGTACCCCATTCATATGCTCTAACATCAGAAACTCCATACCATGGCTATTGACCACAAAGGATGTGCTGGAACGTACCCTGACCAAGTGTCTCTTTTCTTTTCTCGGAGATGGGTTGTTATGATGTTGATCTCTTATTTCGTCTATTTCTATTCTTGTTTGATTATTCTGTCACTGAGGAAAGACCAGATGCACCACTTTAAACACACACATGCCCGTGCCAGACAACAGCAAGGTGTGAAACCTAAATTTATCATTTTGAAAGTGGACTTTCAGTTTCCTGCAGGCAACTGATTACATCTTGTTCAGTACTGCATTAGCCAAAATAAGCTACCCGTTTCAATTTCAGTGTAATCTATTGTACAGAAGCTTATTTGAACAGTTAGATTGCTAAACCATCAAAATTAGCCATTCCCCTGTACTTTGTATATTAATTTAGACTCACCATAAGCTGGAATTAATGTTATTAATGACTTAAAATGGTCAGGACTCAGATACATACAGGACTGCCACTGCAGTTTGATTTAATAATGTACTGTATCAATGCCAAGTGTTATTTCCCAATATTTAAGCAAACTGCAGGCCTCAGCTTTCTCAGGAGAGGCAGGCTGGACCCTGATGCATTCCCATTTTCAAATCAAATGGCTTTCTTTTTGTGAAACTTGGATCGGGTCCAGGGAGAGGCCATAACCCCCAGGGCCTAACTAAGGGAATTGGCCCTGCCAATTAAGGGAGATTTATTTCAATTGCAGTCCCTCTGGGTAATTGTTCAGCCAAGCAGCCAAAAAAGCCCTTGCTGTCTTTTTGGTTTGAATAAACAGCCTCCTGGGATTCAGAGGGCAAATTGATTCCCCTCCCCCCACCCCACCCCCTCCACTGCACCAGTTATGCGAAAATGTGTGCAGGAGTTCTGGTTAAAACAAAGGAAGACAAGACTTTGTTTTAAAATCTTAAGTGCAGTTCACTGTTCAATATTCCCAGTGCATAACATGCCCCTTGACTTTCAAAACAACCTTAAATTAGCAACAAAGAATCTTAGATTGGCTTCTCTACCTGCCATCTGTGATTCTATTCCTCCCATTCCCATAATTTAACAGACGACTTTTTCTGTGCAAACATTTCTCCACTGCATGGATTTGCAGCAATGAATTTACGCAGCTGTAGAAGAACAAATTATTAGGGCAACTGTTATTTCTGACCTATTTCCAGAAAATCTGACAGATCTTTCCAAAGCTCTTTTGCACACGTTCCAATGAAACAAAAAAGCTACCCAAAGCCTTGAATCAAGTCACTCTTTCTGTTTTGTGTTAGTTTTTCATGGTGGATGTACTGTACACATATTCACAGGCCTGTTGTGCATTTTCTTGTGACGGATCACCTTTAACATTTAATGTTGTCTCTTGAGCTCTGCTTCCAAGTTCTGGCTTTGCATCTGGGAGAGGTTGGTGAGCAATAAGAAACACACCAATGTGTGGATCTCAATTCAGAGAGGTGCGTTTCCAACTTCGCATTCCTGGCAAGAAACCTGGACCTCCAGGAGCACTAATTGGAAATTCAGGCATGATGACTGTTTTCCAGAGTAATTATGATGCATTCCAAATGGGGCCTTTACGAGATCACACAGTCATAAAATTGCCACTCAGATCACCATCTTGTCACAGTCAACACATGACCTACTAGTGGTGGTCAAAAGCCAATTAACTGCCATTAATGGTTTTAGTATGGCTGGCAGACTCCTGTGGATTTAGTCAATGGACACATGGAGTGTGGTTTTGAGTTGCTTCGTTGTGGCTCTGATCTGGAGCTTTTTATGGAAATTCAACCCTTTCTCCCACTGTTTTGCAATTATGTAGTTCCTAACAGTCACCCTCAGCTACTCCAGTATTTTGTGTGGGGTGCACAATTCCTATCCACAAATCTTAGTCTTCATGATTATGGGTCACACCTTTATTCTAACATTTACTACCCACTGAAATTCATGTCGTATTTCACATTCTAATTTACTACATCAATGTCATAATGAATTGCAGGCTCTGAATACCTGGTGGGGCTCTGGAAAACATTTCTAAAGTTCCTTTCCCAAACTTCTTGCCATCTTGTGGTCAGTCCAGTTTTCTTTACACATTAGCAAAGCCCTCAGTCTCACTGGTTGAGAAAATCAGATGGGAAAGTAGTGTTGAGTTGGTAGGATATTAGTCAACAGGCTTGAGATGGTGTATGTCCTGGCTTCTGAGGTTACTGCTTATGCAAGCCCCACTTGACCAAGTTTTTGTGATGAGTGGAATGCTCAGGTCAACCACGTTAAAGTTTGTTAATGTTGAGAGAGGCAATGCTGGGCAGTAATTGTCCATGACCACATGTAAACAGGAGATAGTAGATGTGTTGGACTAGAGCTGTGAGACTGAGTAAGTCAAGAAACAGGTTCCACAAAGAAACGTTTGGTTTCTACCCCACCAACCACCTTGGAATCTATTGACAAGGAATCATAAGTCGCCAGCAAGCACTTCCAAGGATTTGATATGTTGCTATCTTCTTCCAAATGTTTGATATATTGGTTTCCCAGTGAACCTACAGACTTTGTTCAAGCAAAGCGTATGTTACCTCATCAGGTAACAACATCACAGTTTCTGAAAGAAGCTACAGTCAGCTGGCTCTGTCAACCACACTGAAGGAATTCCTCCATTGAGAAAGGATGAAATCTCAGAAACACTGATATAGCCATTGCAACAACAGATCAGACACAATAGAGACAGAGAGAATAATGGGCAGTTTTGCCTGGACTTGGCAAAACTGATTATATGACATGTAATAAATCATCCAAGCAAGAGTACATAGTCTCATTCTTATACAGTTGAACTAAAGATGTCTGCAACAATAGTCCACAAATGGAGATCCTTCAGTAGGTGGCAGCAATCAGGAAATCAAAATGTTAAAGGAACTTGAATGCCATCCTGATCACTTTCAACAAGGAGCAAGCCATCAGTCTGCCAGGGCTGACTCGTCAAACACACTTGGTGAAAAATCATACCTTAGAGTTTAGGGCCCTTTTAACAAACCAAATATTAGGCAAAACATACTTGTACCAGCAAACTGATCTTGGTCCTGATAGCTTGGGTGCCCAGGTTAGTCGTGTGCTTGAATTGGTAGGGTGCCATGTGCTGCTCCCTTGCCTCCTTTATTGAAAGGATCCTGCCAATAACTTACATGAGCAAAAAACAAGCCTCATGCCTGCCCTCTCTCGGGAAGCAACGTTGCTGCCTTCATAGTCTAACAGGGGATCAAACTGCAGAGAGCACACTGTCCACTGCCACTGACTAGAGATTGTTACCTATTCAAGTTAATTGACTATTTGCTATGGAGAAAGACACAGCCTGCATGTGCCTACAATATAATTATTTGAGTAGTGATGGAGAATGAGCAGGACAGGAGGATAACAAACTTTCCTCCCCCTCCCCACCATGTCATCTTGCTAAATCTCATTCAAATATTGTTGGATGGTGTCCAATACCCTCCAAAAGCTGGGAAGCGGATTCAACAAAATAGAGACTGCTGGAAAGAAATGTCCGTGCAACTCAACATGGCTCAGCAGCCAGTCGCTATGGTTACAGCACCATGTTGTGGCTTAAACAAAAGCTGCAGTTTGAGAAGGGAGTGACGTTCTCTCTTTTTTTTTAATGATTTCAAATTTCAGCCTTTCACGGAGAAGCTCAGTCTTCAGTCAACTTTGCAAAACCATGCATTATGTTGTGAAGAGGTTCAGCTGGTGGTGACATTGTCTCAGTAAAAGGAGGGGCACATGGGGAATGAGGGGGAGCCACACAGTTTATTTTATCAAATAGATTCTGGGTAATGTTCCAGCAGCCTTTGCACAGAGACTTCCAGAATCTCATTACAATTTTTCTTACTGAGGTTTCAGCATTTCATAACATCTTGGCGCTGGGCCATGACTTCTTATTTTATTTTACAAAAACTGATAAAAGTTTTTCTTTCTCCCCGCGAGGGCTTCGGTTAATCGTCCATCAAGGTGGGCCACTTTCCATCTGCGAGCCTGCACGGTGGGCGCTGGCAGGCTTTTCAACCACTGCGGCATCGCAACCCCATGTGAACTCTATCTATGAGCAATTCCAGCAAAAGTCTCAGGTTCACGCCCACAGTAGGAACTGGAAGGCCTTTCCCCAAACTCAGTCAAATCCCAAAAGCGGTTGGATAGATACTGAATTGTTGTTTTTGAAGCACAGCCATTTTCAGAGTAGAGGCACCCAATTCTGCACAGCAAGCTCCCGCAAGCAGCAACATGATAAGACTGCATAATCCGTGTTGATTACAGTGATGTTGGTGGAGGAGTAAATAATGACCAAGACAGCAAGGAGAATGCGCCTGCTTTGCTTTGAGATAGTGCTTTACCAGCCATCAGAGAAGGCAGGGAAGTCCTCAGCCAAATATCTCGTCTAAAGAGTGGTATTTCCAACAGTGCAGCACTGCCTCAGTATTGCACTGGAATGTCAGCCTAGGCGTTCTGTTAAAGATCAGGAGTTGGACTTGAACCCATCATTATCTGAAACAGAGGCAAGTCTGCTGCCCACTGAGCCACTGTTGATGCTCCTTAGTGCTCAGTGATTGAACTTGGAGACTCAGTTGTCTCTATGGTTATAAGAGTCATACAGCACAGAAACAGATTCTTTAGTCCAACCAGTCCGTGCTGACCATAATCCCAAACTAAACTAGTCCCATCCACCTGTGCTTGGCCCTATCCATCCAAACATTTCTTATTCCTGCACTTATCTAAATGTCTTCTAAATGTAACTATACCTGCATCCACCACTTCTGCTGGAAGTTCACTCCACACACGAACCTTTCTCTGTGTAAAATAATTGCCCCTTGCGTATTTTTTAAATCTTTCTCCTCTCACCTTAAAAATATGGTGCCTAGTCTTGAAATCTCCCACACTAGGGAAAAGACACTTGTCATTCACCTTATCTATGCCTCTCATGATTTTAAAAGCTTCTGTAAGGTCACCCCTTAACCTCCTACGCTCCAGTGAAAAAAAGTCCCAGCCTCCTGCTATAACTCAAATCTTCCACTTGCAGCAACATCCTAGTAAGTCTTTTCTGAACCCTCTCCAGTTGGTCATATCCAAAGTAATACACTGGCTCATGTCCTAAATCATGAAGTTTCAGATGTTGTGGCGTTCCCTCGAAACAAGTGACTGATTGGTCTGTAGTCCATGGAAAAATATTTCTGATTTCTGCTACAGCAAACAAAATTTGACATTTATGCCACCAACTGATAGAAAGCTTGTATTTGTCAGTGGTAATTACTCAACTCCGAACGTGAGCTGCAAGTATACATATTTCACTCAGGCCTAAAAAAGACTCATCGAGAATCTGCTGGATATCAGCAAGTGCGTGACAATGCTGAATGACACATGTATTGAAGATTCACAAACAAAAATTGCTGGAAATACTCAGCAGCATTTGTGAAAGTTAATGATTAAAGATAATGAAAGTTAATGGTCCTTCGTCAGAAGAGGGCTCTAGTTCGGAAAAGGCTCTACAAGGGATAAATAAAGCTGTGATAGGAACAAATAAGTTCAGTGGGGCCGGAGCAAGCTGAAACAATAGGTTAACTAGGGCAGTCATGTTTATGGAGTTCTGGAAGGAGGTGGAAGTGGGCTGTTTGGGGTTGTGGGTCTGTGAGATCAGAGACTGTGGAGGGAAGATTATTATAGAATCATAGTGTGAAAGCAGGACATTTGGCCCATCAAGTCCACATTAACGCTCTGAAAAGCATTCCAGCCAGACCCAACCCCTCCACCACTTATTGTATCTCCACAACTCTACATTTTCCCATGGCTAATCCACTTAACCTGCGCATCCCTGAACACTACGGGCAATTTAGCATGGCCAATCCACATAACCTGCACATCTTTGGACTGTGGGACGAAACTGAAGCACCTGGAGGAAACCCACTGATTCTATGAAGATGTTCAGAGAATATGAGTCAGTCACAGTCCAGAACACAAAAGTGGATAATGAAGTTTGATAGCCACAGACCAGGGAGAGGTAGGAGAAAGGGTTGGACGGTTGTTGTTTGCTAGAGTAGGGGGTCAGTACCCCAGGCAACGACAGCAACCCTCTTGAAGGCAACTTTGATGTTGGGCAGGAACTCAAAAGAACAGAATGCGGTACGTTCAGAGGTGGCAGGTTAGTGTGAGAGAGAGGAGCCAAGAAGCTCAGAGAGCTGATGTCACACCAGCAGTTTTGTGCATTAATTAAAGAGATTTTTTCTGGTAAGACAGAATTCAGTGAATTGAATGTGGAATGCAAGGGTGATACTGATGTTCCTAGTTTTCTCATATTTAGTATGTAGAGTCACGTTAAATTCATTTGGAAATAGCAGTGGGATCATCTGTGGTTACGATGTCTCGGTAATGTCAGACACTGAGTTAACCTATTCGGATGTTAATTATGTACAAGCCGGTGGTTTATATTCAGCACCTGTGATTAAATAAAATGAACAAGGAATGGCGTAGGGAATCGCCAGTCAGATGGAAATAGCTCATTTCCCCTCATACATTTGTCTAAGTGTCTAAGAGACAGTGTGCCTCTAAACGACATTAACAGATCTGGGATTACCCTTGACCCTGATGTTAGTCCAATTTGTTAAGGGGTTATAGGTTTTAGGACACTGATAAAGTGGATTACTAGGTTTGAAATGGGTCACACAAGATTGGATTGGAATTATGTTTATGTTCGGTACAATCCAGTCTACTTTGGGACTTACATTCAAGGCACTGTTCCAGTTAAAATAGTCAGTGGTGAATAGGTTCCACTGATTCTCACCATAGTCAGGTTGCCTTGATTTATGTTACTTCTGAGAAGTTGGAAGGTTATCCCTTTTCTACGCTCACATGACGGTAGCTGGCAGTGTTGTGATGTGATGTGATGGGAGTGTTTCATCTTTCCTTCACTTCCGGACAGTTTTTCTCTCCTGTTGTCCAAAGGAATTAACTTCTGTTTGGTAAACCATTCCAACTGCATAGTTCACCCTCTGGTAGCTCGCTGCTGTTGAGTTTATTTTTCAAGTGTGACCTAAGTTCAATAGGTTGAGAATGCCCCCACCAAGATGGTCCTATCTAACCCACCTTGAGTGCCCCTACTACTCCCTAACTTGCTCAGTACAGATGAGGCTATTGGATCGACGATCTTCCTGGTGTATAGTTTCAGCTACTGCTTGTTGGGTTAGTGGAAATAATGAGCCTTGCTATTTTGTATGATGGTAGTGCCATTGACAATAACACTGATAAATATTGTATTGCCCAGTTGCAAACGTGTAATAAAATGCTTCTTAATGAGAACCTGACTCATAGATTATGAAATATGCAATGTATTATTGTCCTGATGAGGCTACTGTCTCTTTAAGGTAAAAATTCCTGTCAAGTAAACTCTGTGTGAGGTCAGTCAGAGCTTAATTGCTGCTTGGTGAGCATGGTTGATGGGCCAATTCTGATGGATCTAAGTACAATTCCACACAACAACATCAAGATGAAATGTTCACCGCTATACTATGTTAAAATTTGTTAGCCTGCCTAATTAGCTCCCCCAGGAACTACAATGGGTATTTGTCCCTTTTTAGTTCAAAAAGCCTGAAAGTTCTTCATTTTGGTGTCTAATTGTTGACCACAAGGACCCTCACCAACTTTTACAAATATGCCATAGAAAGCATTCTATTCGTGTGCATAACAGCCTGATATGGCAACCGCTCTGCCCAGAGCCGTAAGAAACTACAGAAAGTTATATGCACAGCCCAGACCATCACGGAAGCCAACTTCCCATCCATGGACTCGATAAACACTTCTTGTTGCTGTAGAAAAGCTGCCAACATCATCAAAGACCCCTCCCACCCCAGTAATGCTCCCCTACGACCTCTTCCGTCAGGCAGAAGATAAAGAAGCTTGAACACATACACCAACAGGTTCAAGAACAGCTTCTTCCCTGCCGTTATTAGACTGATGAATGGACTGTTTGACTTCAAATAATGTTGATCTTGCTTCATGCACTTCCTGGACAGTGTAACCAATATGCCTTGCTCTGTCTAAGCACCCTATGATCTCTACGTCCTTGCTTACTATGATCTACCTGTACTGCTCGCAAACAAAACTTTTCACTGTACTTAAAGTACACATGGCTACAATAAAACAAATCAGAATTAACAGTCTAATGATGACCGTGAATCCATTGTCAATTGTCAGGAAAAACTTGTCTGGTTCACTAATGTCCTTCAGGGAAGGAAACTGCCACCCTTACCTGGTCTGGCCTACATGTGACTTCAGACCCACAGCAATGTGGTAGACTCTTAACAATTAGGGATGGGCAATAAATGCTCGCCTGGCCAGCAGTGCCCCCATTCCGTGAATGAATAAAACAAGAAAAGAGCCAGATGCAGTTACATAATATTATGCTGCACAACTTATTTCAACAGCCCATAAGACATCCTGCATGTTACTTGGCCAGAGCACCATTCTGTTTACACAATTTGAGTGCAACACGAAATGAAAATCAACACTAGGCAGATGCAAGTATCCGCAAAGTTGACGAGAAAATCGTCTGTTGTGCTGGAAAACACTAAAACATCTGTTCTTCTGCACAAAACGAAATCTTATTCTGGGAATACTGTTGCACTGAACAGCAACGGATGATTCATCTTTACCACACATCTGTTGTAATTGGAAGTTTGACTTGTTCTGTGAAAGTTGTGGTTGAATTTCTTACTACCATCATGGAGAAAAAAACTAGTTGTGTTTTTAAACAGTTACTGTCCCAGTGTAGATATGTTTCCAAAAACTATATTTTTTTCTGGCTGTAGCTAGTTTTAAAGGAGGTCATGGACCGTAAGATGTGGAAGAAGAAGGCTATTTGACACACTGAGTCTCATTCAATGAGATTGTGGTTGATCTGACAATCCTGATTTACACTTTCCTGCCTTTTCCCCATCCCCTTGCTTATATTATTGATTAAAAATATCTCGGCCTTAAATTTCCTTTTTTTATTCACTCATAGGACATGGGTGTTGCAGGCTGCACTAGCATTTATTGACCATCCCTAGTTGCCCTTGAGAAGGTGGTGGTGAGGTGCCGTCTTGAACAATTGCATCCCATGTGATTGTAGACTGACAGTGCTGAGGTTTGTTGGCTCACCGAGCTGGTTTCTTGTTTCGCAGATGTTTCGTTACCATGCTTGGTAACATCCTCAGTGCAGCCTCTGATGAAGCATCAATGTGTTTTCCCACCTGGTTTTTAAACTCTAGAGTCCGTTGAGCTGGATTGCCTCACTTCCGGTTTTCCTTCGTAGTGGAGTGTATTTGGGGTCGAGTTCTATGTGTTTATTAATAGCATGCTTCGTGGAGTGCCAGACTTCAACACATCAGGGAGATACTACATGCCCCGACACACTCATCACACTACCCTACATCAGGAACACATCGGAATTCACCACAAGATTCCTATGACCGCTGGGCATCAGAGTGGCACACAAACCCACGTCACCCCTACGACAACTGCTCACCCGAACTAAAGACCCTCTCCCCGCCATGGAGAGGACCGATGTCATCTGCAAGATCCCCTGCAGAGACTGTGAGAAACACTACATTGGCCAAACAGGAAGGAAACTAACAACAAGAGTACATGAACATCAACTGGCTACAGAAAGACATGACCAATACTCACTCATCTCAATCCACATGGACAAGGAGAACCACCATTTTGATTGGGACAACACCAAGATCCTGAGACAAGCTAGGCAGAGACAGGCACGAGAATTCCT
This sequence comes from Ginglymostoma cirratum, assembly GCA_024137785.1. Taxonomy (NCBI): domain Eukaryota; kingdom Metazoa; phylum Chordata; class Chondrichthyes; order Orectolobiformes; family Ginglymostomatidae; genus Ginglymostoma; species Ginglymostoma cirratum. Next base: position 16,337,448 of record JAHRHZ010000070.1, read on the forward strand.
AGAAGCCTGGCACTCCACAAAGCAGGCTATTAATAAACACATTGAACTTGGCCCCATATACACTTCACTACGAAGGAAAACCGGAAGTGAGGTAATCCAGCTCAACGGACACCAGAGTTTAAAAACCCGGCGGGAAAACACACTGCTTCATCGGAGGCTGCACTGAGAATGTTACCAAGCATGGTAACGAATTGTCTGCAAAACAACAAACCACTCGGCGAGCCAACCAACCTCAACACCCACAACCTGAGCTACAAATCTTCTCCAAAACCTTAGAGACTGACAGTGCCACTGGGGAAGACATTCCAGGATTTTGACCTAGCGGCAGTGAAGGAACAGTGATATATTTAGAAATATACATAACGACATAGCCACTCCAGCTGTCTGGAGTAAAGAGTTCCACAAATTCACTAACTTCTAGGAACAGCAACCCTTCCTCACCATAACGGAGCGCCTCCTTACTCTAAGACTCTGCCTTCTGATTCTGGACTCTGCCCTGCCAGCTCCCTAAGAATCTTATAGGCTTCAATAAGGTCACATTTCATTCTTCTAAACTCCAAAACGTACAATTTTGATCTTGGTGTATCCAGAATCATAGATTCCCTACAGTGTGGAAGCAGCCCACTTGGCACATCAAGTCCACACAAACCATTCAAAGAGCATCCCTCCCAGACCAACCATCCTGCCCTATCCCTGTAACCCCACATTTCCCGTGGTTAACCCACCTAGCCTGCACATCCCCGGACACCATGGACAACTTAGCATGGCCAAACCACCTAATCTTTGGACTGTGGGAGGAAACCCACGCAGACATGGGGAGAATGTGCAAACTCCACACAGACAGTCGCCCCAGGTTAGATTCAAACCTGGGTCCCTGATTCTTTGAGATGGCAGTGCTAACCACTGAGCCACCGAGCCACCATGCCACCCTGCTAAGAGAAGTTAGACAAACAGCAGCTTCATAACAAGATAAAACTTAATCTCTGCACATGGAGCTCAACAGTAGGGAATGTTAGATTGACAGAATGGGCCTTTTGCTTGCTCTTCCTCATTTACATCGGTGTGAGCAATCTAGCTTGTGATTGAGACTCAGTCTGTATTGAGAACATTGTCCCATGAAGCATTATTCAGCAGCAGTGTGGTTAATTACTAGACTTTCTTTTACGATGTCACAGCTTACTAGGGTAGCCTGCCAGAAATCAAATCCACTATTGCCAGAGGTGTCAGAAAAGTTACAGATTGTAACAAGCGTGCAAAGTTCCTGAAATCTATTCTAACTCCAGGTTGACAGAAAGTGTGAACCAGGTTACCGTACCTAACATTATTGCTCATAATCAGACTGTAATTGCAGGTTAAAAACAATTGTAAACTGTTAACATAGAACACCACCATTTGTGATCCTGTGGTGCAGTGCTAGGGCCAGTATGTCTGGGTTAGAAGGCCCAGTGCCACCTGCTCTAGGTGTGCTTCAGAACCTGTCTGAGCAGGTTAATTAAACAAATATCTATGACACTGTTACTTCGAATTTTATTCACTTCATAAAGTTCCCTCTATACATGAATGTACACGCTCACTCCCTCTCTCTTGCACTCATGCGCTGACACGCTCACACATTCACACACTCACACACACACACAGGTATTACCAGAAAATAAACAAAGGGAGGGAGAGAAATGGTTCAGTAAGTCTCTTGTTTGCAAGATCTATTGAGTTGGTTCTTGCTGATGAGGAGGTTTCTTCCCAGCCTTCCTTGTTTGAATGCTTCCACTGGTTTACTTTTAGAAGGTCTCTGACATATCAATTGAAAGTCACAGTTTACAGCAATTGCTGTAATGTCACATCTCATTCTGTTAAAATAGTTTCTTCAGTTCTGCATTGGTTTACCACAGAGAATGGAGAGAGAACTCCTGACTAGTTAGAGATCTAATGATTTCCCTCCGTATCTTGTTCTCAGCCCCAAGTTGTTCAGTTACCTAGTTGTTGATGGGATAAAGGCCTTGGTCATTGGTCTATGGACTAGTGACCAGTTATGAATCAACTTCTTGTTGCCAACCAAAGCAGCATTTGTATATTATCCTTGTGTTGCTTTTTGCCTGCAAACTAAACATCAATTACTGCTTGTTCAAGCAGTTGTTTAATTAATGCTTGCCATGAAGGACAAATGACTTGCATTTCAAGACATGCAGCAGCCCTTGCAGGACAGTGGTTTTAAAACAGTTCGTTCCCATTTATATGCACAATTTTAACAAGTAAAACATTAAAAACCATAGTTTTTACAATGGGAAACTGTAGTGATTGGAACCAGGTGGACCTTGTTAACTTCTCTTGATTGGCATTGTTAACAATCAGGAAAGCTTTGGCTAACCAATATAACCAAATTAGAATGCCCTTGGTTGAGGGCTGACGCCGAGCTGGCTGGATACAGCCAGTGGTACTGTGGATTCTTTTTCACGTTTTGAAAACTGATTTCCAGGCTGGCTGAGTCATAGCCAGTGTTACTGCTGGATTTTACTTCTCAGTGGGGAACTGCTTTTTTAAACTGGCTGGTTACAGCCAGTGTATTGTTAGTTTTGGAATCAAAACAAAGATGACTTGGTAGATAACAAGGTGTGGAGCTGGATGAACACAGCAGGCCAAGCAGCATCATAGGAGCAGGAAAGCTTGACATTTCGGACCTAGACCCTTCATCAGAAACTTGGCAGCCAGGCTTGCTACTTGCACCACAGTTTTAAGCATTTGCGCTTTTCTTTTGCATGTGTTTTCTCCTTTTTGTGTCTGGACTGAGCTTCCATGAGTCAGCTATGCCTTAGCAAGTGGACTGTGTTTCTGTGAGTGGGCTAGACCTCTGTGGGTGGACCAGGCCCTCTGTGGGTGGACCAGGCCTCAATAGGTGGGCCATATCCTTGAGTGTAGGCCTGGCTTCCGGGAGCCTGCTGTGTTTCTGTAAGTGGACTAGGCCTCAAGGATGGACTGAGTATCTGTACGTATGCTGCGAGGTATGTGCTTGCTGCCTTCAGGCGTGGACTCAGTCTTTATGTTTGTATTGTTTCGTACATATTGTTTTGTGTGCATCCCTGGGTCTAGCAGGCCTTACTGAGAGCCAGAAGGTGAGTAGGTTGCCCCAAAAACTGTTGTCCTGAGAAGGTATAGGGACAGGCTGCCCTAGAGGTGGTCGGAAGGTGAGTAGGGACGGGCTAGAAGCTGGAAAGTGTGTAGGAGCGGGCCGAGAACTGGAAGGTGCTGAGGGCAGTCTGTCCTAGAGGTAGTCGGAAGGCGAGTGAGGGCGGGCTGGTTGCGGGTTTTCCAGGAGTGTCAGTGCTGCATGTGTTACTACTTGATTGTTTGTTTGCGTGGGTTTATCTTGTATGTGCTTCTGTCTAAAGTTTTCTCTTACGGTGAGTTACAGTGGGATTTGGGGTTTGGTTACTGTTCCCATTTCCCTGTAAATTGTTGTTTGTTTTGTTGACTGTAGCCTTGATTTGTTTTGCATTTTTGTACAGTTTAATACAAAAAGTATAACCAGGAAAAAATTGTAGCTGGGAGATTAGAATCTCCTTGGTTGAGGACTGACTCTGAGCTGGCTGCTACTGTGCGCTAGCAAATAAAAGACGACTTGGTGATGGGGACACTGGCCTCTGTGCTGTTATTTCAGAAACAAATTCTTGGAGTTGAGAAAAAAACTGCACCCAGCACTAGAAGAAATCTAAATTTTAAATTTAAAAAAGTGCTGTATCTTAAAGGCTAATGTTCTTTATGGGCGGGCACAATATAAATGTTTTCACATAAATAAACAAAAAACGCGACTTGATGACACATTGTTGTAATTGCCACTTGTTTAGTTTTACCTAATTTCTTTATAATTTGTGTGTTAATCCTCCAATTCTCTTCCAGAGACCCTTGGAGAAACCTGATGGCCTGGATGTGTCAGATCAAAGCAAAGAACATCCTCAACATCTGTGTGAGAAGTGCAAAGTTCTGGGCTATTACTGTCGTCGGGTGCAGTGAATGGCTCACCAGACCTTGCAGCCACCAGCATTGTCACCCCCTCCATCCCCGAATCCTCCTCTCCATTTCCCCCCCCTCCAAACCTATCAGCTTCCCCCTCCCAACACTGCTCAGATCACACGTCCAGTCGAAAGATGAATTTATCAAAATCTTGCTCATGACAGAAAAGAATTAAGGGGCCTTAAATTGGTAGAATGTGACTCTTTCCTCTGTATGTGCATATTTTCGGGTTGTATTTATAGTATTAACTACCAGAAACAGTATTACCAATAGCATTTTAATGTGGCACCTCACATGGGGTGTCTTACCTGCTCTTTGTTTACAGAGTAAACCTTGTACCTTGTACCAGGAGCCAGTGCAAGGGGGAGAACATAATGAGCTGAATAGCTGATATTTTAAACCAAGCCTCTTCTGTGCCATTACTAACCCATAAGCTGACATTACAAGTCCACTTGCTGTGAATTGTCACATGGATTGAGAACTTTGATCGCCTAGCTCTTTGTGTCAAAACAAAAGCTGGCAAGCATCAGTGTTAGAGTAGTAACAAAAATATGGTTATTGGCAAGTGATTACAATGATGACTGACAAATATGTGTCTGGTATTGTAGACATACAAGAGTAGGTTGAAAAGGGAAAGAGGCATGATTAACCCTTGGGGTACTGAATAATATTTTTGAACGTACACAGCACATTATCACAACTGGACGTACCTCCCTAGACATCCACATCAAATAACTGCAGTGACAAAATGTAATACTGTGAATTGCTACAAGGATTTTTCAATTCTTAATCACTAAACACTAAGCGCCTTCAGAATTTAACTTATCTTTGGAGTTCAAAATTTTAAATGTTACTTGTCTGCCACTTCAACATTAAACTTTTATTGTTTTTCACTTTTTGTGTGTCCGTCCTTCCCCATGAAGCAAATGCATATTTCAGCTAAATTGGTATCTGGTTTTGCTCTTTTTCTTTGCCGTTCTGGGACTGGCTGCTAAATGGTTCAAGACTGCCCTGCTGATTTAATATTCCACATGTGGAAATGCTTAGTATTTATTCAAGTACCTCTTCCCCAAACACCACTGAAATGCAGGGAAAAGGCAAGGGGAGGAAGAGAGCACAGATCTAATGTTGTCCATTAACCTACTATGCACTGCCTCTTCTGTAGGGCTCTCTATCAAGTGATGAAGACAGAAGGACAACTTTGCACCCTTAATCCTCATCCCCACCCTATCCCACACCCCACTACTCCTTTTGCAGAGTAGCAAGACTGGTACTGCTGAAAAAGCATGTTTCTTTATAAAATTATTCAATGTAGACATCGCAGGATGGACCAGCATTTATTGCCCATCCCTAATTGCCCAGAGGGCAGTTAAGAGTTGACGATATTGCTGTTGGTGTGATGTCACATGTAGGCCAGACCAGGTAAGGATGGCAGTCTCCCTCGCGTAGCAATATTGTGGTAACACCTGACTGCAGCTTCAGAGACTATGAGACCCTCGGACCATCTTGAACATTAACATTGATCGTGTGAAGAAACCTAAATCAACCATTAAAGCCATCATTTTCTGCTGTCCCCCAATTTATTATGTGTACCTTTTGAGACCTGCCCTTCACACTTTTTAGTCTTGTGTGTAGAATACTGCACCACATTCTCTTTTAAAAAGTAGTGATTTATTTTTAAGAAAAAGCCAATCGGTGTTAAGCAATCAGCAGTGAATTTCACTGAAGGAAGCACACAATTCCAGTCTGTGTATTCACAGAGACATGCCAAGCTTTCGTATAAACACTTTGCTTTCCGGACAGAACTGATTTTAAGCTGGATTTTAAGGTCAGCGGGCAAGCAAATAATGCTTGATTTGCATCACACTTTCCCACAGATGTTTGGTAGGCTTTTCTATCTGAATTTGCCAGATAAAAATCCAGATCAGCACAACACCCTCTGCAGGGGATGTGGGACCTGGGAGAGCAGGGTGAGCAGCAGTGTATCTGCTTTAGCAATCAGATAGAATCTGAAGTCAGAACTTGAACCTTGCAATGGTCAGTGGAAAATTAATTCAATATCTTATCATGTGTGGAAAGAGCAATAGAAAGGAAATAAAAGTTGGAATGATAAAGGGGACAGAAACAACAAAAACTATTTATTAGATTATTAAATGTTTACAAACTCATGGATCATAGATTCTATGATTCCATAACTAAAAATAGTTTCTTAGATTTGTAAAATTTTACAGACCCCAGAAATATTGAACACTAAAGGAATGACGCTCAATACTAGTCAACATTAATTTTCAGTGCTAGGGAGGTTTTTGACAATAAATAAGACTTAGCAAGCGTTTGAACAATTAGTTACACTTGAATGGATAAATCCTAACTTTATGTGCCGTATTTCATGCATATCTAACATGCCAGAGCAGCAATGTCATATTTGCTATATATTTAATGGCAAATTTCTCAGCTAGATACCAGTGTAGCATAGCTTCTAAAGGAGCAGGGAGGCTCGAACAAACCTTCAGGTAAAGCTGTCTCCCCCCTGGAAGCTGTTGTCCAATTCATTCTTTAATAATAGGTTCACCATTGCTGTTGTCGTGAATTCCACGCTATTTCTGTTTTACACCGATTAATGTTCCTGCATTTCCATTAAACTACTGTGAGCAGTTCACTATACTACATAGTGTATTCGTGTTGAGAAGGATTGCAGGGGAAATAGACTCAGATTTTACAATCGAACAGCAATTGAATCAGACCTGACCTGCTTTTCCTCTTTCTAATTAAACTATTTTTGAAGTTTGAACTCCTCTGATAAGTTTGAATTGTCACTTGCCTTTCTAATGCAAAGTGCCATTTTTTTTCAGTGTGCCATGCACTGTGATCTCATTTCAAACTGATATGATGGCTTGCTGAGAGGAACAGTTGCTTTAAAACTTCTTGCAAGCCATCAAAATAATAAAAGACAAAATGTGGAACTGCTGGCAACATAAAATAACACTAGAAATTCACTGTTGGTCAGCCAACATCTGTAAAGGGAAAGAACAGAGTTAAACATTTTCATCTTTTCATTGCCGACTCTCTGACCTTTTCTCACTTTTGTTAAAATGCCTCTGTATTTTTCAGACCTGTGAAGAGCAAAGCGTCTTCACTGCGGCTCACTGGCCTAACGGGCATTTCAAGCATTTATTGTTTCCCTACATTATGCATTCTCTTCGATAAAACAAACAGACTTTATTGGCTGATGTTGGGGTTTCTCAGCTATAAGGAGTTACAAGTGCAAATTATTGTCCTGCCACTGTGTGATATCCAGATAGTTTGGCATTTGTAAATTGGAATTGAGGGTTAAAACTGTTCTGATGCATGATACTTGGACATGTCTGCAAACAAAAAGACAGTGGTGATGTGGGTCCAAAGGACAGGATAGAGCTTTAGAAAAGTTAACACATTATTGATTTGTATTTTTACTGTCGCTAATCAAACTAAAGATTAATTATTTTGACACACTACACACAGGCAACCGTGCCCCACCCCCAAGTCATGAACCAACAGTGTGCTCATGCAAAAGTCCAAAGACCACCCCCCCCAACTTTGCCTCTCCCCCTACCTCCCTTAAATTGTGGGGAGGGGTCAGTCACAGCGAGTTACAGAATGATGTACAGCTTCCAGCACAGTCCTGAGACCTGGTGCTTGGTCAGCCTTTATAATAAACTGTACTTTGCTGTTTGTAGGGAAATTGCATTGACAGATGCTGGCACTGATCAGTGACCCACAGGAACAAATTGCTACCTGGTTTTCAGGCACTTTATTTATAGTCGCAACCGCGAGACAGACTGCACATGTTGACGGGTGCTTGTGGCAGAGAGAGGGGAGGTAAGAGGCTTGAGTATCCAGTTCCCTGCACCTGTGCTGGTGACAAAATATTAACTCAGTACCTAAAGGGTTAACTAATAAATACATGCCAGGAAACTGATAACAAAGGTATACGCTAAGTATGTGAGTATGAAAATGAGGTTTTTAAGGGACAATCAAGAAAAAGAACAGTGTGGAGTTTTTTAGCTATATTGGATATATTTGCCCATATATGATGTATTCTGGATTCTGCTTGCAGATGTATTTATCTTAAGTATTACTGACGATATAGTCCTTTTGTTTGGATTTTTATACTGTGTGTGTATTTTGGAAACCTTCTAGATGTTAAAAATTTTAATGTTAACAAATATTTCTTATGAAGCCAAGTTCCAATCTATCCAAGTTCCTGTTTATCTTTGCAGTAACCTTTTTGTATATATTCAAGGGGCATGAATTTTAACATCCTATTGTTTTGAGTTTTTTCTTGAAATAATGTGGACTTTTTTTTAAAATTTTTTTTTCAAAAGACCTTTTCTACTAAATTACTAACACAACTGAGAGTTTTCTTGAATATTTTACAAACCAAGGTTATAGCCAGAAGAAAATATTATTTATCAGAGAAAATTCTCTTTTTCTACAAGTCATTGTCTGTATAAAATGTGCAACCAGAATAATCCAACTAGGAAGGTAAATAATAATGTTTAAAACAGATGAATATTGTATGAAAGTTGGTACATAATTCTTGGGGAAGTAAAAGTAAACCCTTTCGATTCTTGAAGCCATATATAAAATTGGGATGAAAATATTATCAGTATTAATTAACCTGCATTTATTCCAATGTTTAAACTAATTCTAGTTTTATTCTATTAATGCGTTACGGTTTATATATGTGTATTTTGGAAAATAACTGCCATCTAAGCTAGCAGTGTTAGATTATTCAAAATAACAAGTAACGACTGTACATCTGTTACCAGGAAGACACGAATTACTGTTATGTAGAAGAATGTGCATATTGATGTTCAGAAAACGTGACCATTTATTTGTTTGTTATTATATAGGCAGAGACAAATTGGTGTCTTGTAAGCAAAACACTTTGTGCTACCGTAAGATATGAAACACTTTTTTTGTCATGAAAGGAAGACTCAAAAAGAAGTAACTTTAAATATTTAATTGGTAGATGAAAATCCACCACCGAGCAACTATGAAACTGTGAGTTAGTCTTGTACGCCTGGTCTACTGGTGTATGCAAGAACCCTGTGCCATCGAACTGACAAGAAACAGATGGTTGAATGGTCTTTCTCGTCAATTGCTCAGCACCAGCTTATTTGAGGGAGCGACACAGGCTCAAATGAGAGAAAGCACACAGACGGGCGATGATACCATTTGAACACATGATAGCCTAGACTATGCATGTACATTGCTAGGGCAGATATATGAGAGCATTTAAAGTCTTGTATTTTTATCATAGCCTTACTGCAAGCGTTTAGAAGTTTATGAATGCTGAAGGAGTTTGCAGAAAAAAAAAGTACTTGAACTTAACTTGCTGAAGGATTCCTTAGGAAAAAAACCTCTTCACTACACTTTCTTATAGTTGTATTACACTGACTAATACTGTATCAAGCATTTGTCTGCTGCTTAAAGTTGTAGTCTCAAATGAAGAATAAGGTATATATATTTTGAACTTTCTGTAGACTGTTTGTAACCGGCATGCCTTTCTCTGTTCTACTTGATGGGATTGTTTACTTATTATTTCTAGATAACAGTGTTAAGTCTTTTTTGTACAGCTGTAATGTGTGGGCAGACTCAGAGTAACTGGGTAATGGAATAAAAGTCCTGTATATGAAGTGTTATGAACAGCCAGTTCAATGCAGACAGATGTTACCCTTTCTTATTGATGTCCATTACAATGGCATTCCGTCACGTGCCTTATTTTATGCTGGTTAGTATAAGCCTGCTTTATAGAACTTTTAATAGTATTCTATTTGTGCATTAAAACAATGCAAAAATACAAGCTTTTTTGGAGTTTTGTGTTTAATTTTCCTGCACCTCATTCCTGCCAGAATAACACTGGGCCTGTTCTGGTAAAGGTAAAACCTCCACATTCGACCAGACCATAGGGCTGTTCTCTCGTCCGAGACATCAATCCTGGTCTCCCTGCGATAGGAACGATGTTGTTAAACTTGAAGGGGTTCAAACAAGATTTACAAGAACGCTGCCAGTGTTGCAGGGTTTGAGCTACAGGGAGAGGCTGAATAGGCTATTTTCCCTGGAGTGTTGGTGGCTGAGAGGTGACCTTATAGAGGTATGTAAAATCATGAGGTGTGTGAATACAGTGAATAGCCAAGGTCTTTTTCCCAGAGTAGGTTAGTCCAAAACGAGAGGGCATAGGTTTAAGGTGTGAGGAGAAAGATTTAAAAAGGAGCTAAGGGACAAATATTTTACGCAGAGTGTGGTGCATGTGTGGAATAAGCTGCTAGAGGAGGTGGTGCACGATGGTACAATTGCAATATTTTAATGGTATCTGGACGAATTTAGAGGGATATGGGCCAAATGCTGGCAAATGGGACTACATTAATTTAGGATATCTGGTTGGCATGGACAGGTTGGACTGAAGGGTCTGTTTCTTGCTGTACATTTCTATGACTCAATGAGATGACTGGTGCTGGTCTAACCTGAGGGTCACCATGCCTCAGGCGAGGGGAGAGGTTGAGGAGAGTCCTTCATGGTAACCTCAGCCGGTGTAGGAATTGAACCCACAGTGTTGGCGTCACTGCATCGCAAACCCAGCATTCCAGCCATTTGGGCTAACTGACTCTCATTGGAATTTCTTTGGGTCTGTATTGCGATTATTCTAATCCTCAATCTGTGCTGCTTGAGTGGCCCTCTATTCCCACTGATAATGTCCAGGCACAAATCTAAAGCCATTGTGTGAGAGGATCAAAAGTCTGCAATGGAATCAGGGAAAACATAGCTTTATAGTCAAATGAATTCCAATCGTTGAGATTCTGCTGATGAGTCAGGAAACACTTTACACAGAGGCAAATGTGTCTTCTTTCTAAAATAAAAGTGTTTATTTCCAAAGGAAATGAACCCTAATATTGATAATTCTCATATAATGCCATATGTGATATATAATAGATTAATCAAGAGATTCTTTTTATAAAAATTAATTTGTGGAATGTGAGCATTGTATGGTGGACCAGTGTTTATTGCCCATCCCTAATTGTTCTTCAGGTGGCAAACTGCCTTCTTGAACTACTGCTGTCCATTTGCTGTGAGAACCCCCACAATGCTTTTAGGGAGGGGTAAGCGTTCAGGATTTTGCCCCACGGATACCGAAGAATCAGCAATACATTTCCAACTTAAATTTATCAGCATCTGGTGACAGGGATTGCTTGAAAGGAAGAAAATTTGCCTGTATTTCTATAGCACCTTGCAGGGTGTCCCTAGGTGCTTCACAGGCAATGAAGCATTTTGAAATGTAGTCACAGCTGTAATGTTGTAATTTGCACAAACAGCAGTGAGAGAACAATCAGATAAATCTGGGGTGATATGTATCAGCCAGGACAATGGCAATCATTCAGTCATCGTCTTTGAAAAAGTACCATGGTTCTTGTATGTTCAATTCAGAGGACGTGTAATCTCGGCATTACATGTCACCTGAAAGATTACACTTCGGGTAGTGCAGCACTTCCTCAGCTCTGCACTGAGCATGTCAGTCTTTATTTTTGAGCTGAACTCCTGGAGTGGAACTAGATTTCAAGACCTCCTGTGGTAGGTCAGAATGCTACCCGTTGACCATGGTTGACGTGTTGAACCCCATGACCCGATGATCGGGCCCTGAAGCATCACACTGCTTGGAGGGAAAGGCTCCTTCATCTCCTCTCACTCAACCCTTCCTCCAACCCTCTATTTCCACACATCAGCAGTGGATATCTCCTCCAGCCCATTAAAGCACTAATTCACACAGCAATGGAGACAGTAAGGACTGCAGATGCTGGAAGCCAGAGCCTATAGGTGTGTAGCTAGGTATGAATATTGTATGGCTGCTTTGATACATTTTTTTAATGAAAGGGCCCACAAAACTGGTCAGGCATCAGCCTGCATATAATTCCTGCAGATTTCATTATCAAAAAATCTGAAAAATGTTGGTACCTGAGCAATCTTCAGCTGCACATTAGACTGTATTTATAAGAAATCAGTCTGAGTGGAAGTACCTCAGGAGACGAATGATAAGCCTGTGTGTGGAGTCACTTAATATGGACAGTACGCTGTGCTACAACCACCACATGGTTCTGGGTGGCCAGGAAGCTCTCAACTGCCTGCCCTAGGCCAATCAACCAGACCTACAGATCAATTTATTAACCTGTTTCTCCACATCGTGGACACATGTCCCATGACCATCAGGTCCCATGCTGCGACTTAAGCCTGGAGCTAGGGTCCTTATCACTTGGGCCATGATACTACCTTGAGGAACTCCTGCAGAGATGTCCTGGAGCTGAGATGACTGACCCTCCAACTGACAACCACAACTATCTTCCTTTGTGCCAGGTCTGACTCCAACCAGTGGAGGGCCTTCTTCCATTGATTCCCATTGACTTCCATTTTGCTAGGGCTCCTGAATGCCACACTTTGTCAAATGTGACCTGATGCCAAAAGCAGTCATTGTCACTTCCTGTCTGGAGTGTAAAGCAAGGCTGTTATGAGTTTAGAAGCTAAGTGGTGGAACTCAAACTGAGCATGAGTGAGCGGGCTATTGCTAAAGAAGTGCTACTTGATAGCTCTGTTGTTGATGCTGCCCATCGCTGTCCTGATGATTGAAAGCGGACTGATGGGCTGATAATTGGTCAGGTTGAATTTGTCCTTTTTTTTGCGTACAGAAAAATTCTCCACTGGTTAGGATCACACCTAGCAGAAAGGAAGGTGGCTGTAGTTGTTGGAAGTTAGTCATCTCAGCTCCAGGACATTTAATCATGAATTCCTCAGTATAGTTTCCTAATTCCTACCATTCACACGTGGTTCATCAATGACCTTCCGTCCATCGTAAGGTCAGAAGTGGGGATGTTGATTGTGCAATGTTCAGCACCATTCATGACTCCTAAGGTACTGAAGTAGTCCGTGTACAAATGCAATAAGATCTGGACAGTAGATAAAAGGTACTGCAGATGCTGGAGAATCCGAGATAACAAGCATGGGGCTGGATGAACACAGCAGGTCAAGCAGCATCATAGGAGCAGGAAAACTTTGACGTTTCGGGCCTAAACCCTTCATCAGAAATGGGGGAGGGGAAGAGGGTTCTGAAATAAATAGGGAGAGAGGGGGAGGCGGATAGAGGATGGCCTATGATGCTGCTTGACCTGCTGTGTTCATCCAGCCCCATGCTTGTTATCTAAGATCTGGACAGTATCCAGGCTTGGGCTGGGAAGAGGCAAGTAACATTCACACTACACAAGTGCCAGACAAGGACCGTAGCTAATAAGAGACAATCTAACCACCGCCCTTTTACATTAAATGGCATTACCATTACTGCACTGTCAACATCCTGGGGTTACCATTGATCATAAACTGAATGGAACTAGCTGTATGAACACAATGGCTACAACAGCAGATCAGAGGCCAGGAACTTTGCAGCTAGTAACTCACCTGACTCCCTGAAGCCCATCCACCATCCTCAATGCACAAGTCAGGAGTATGACGGAATACTCCTCACTTACCTGGATG